>BROF01002768.1:76820-98969 GCA_024346535.1 Eptatretus burgeri | reverse complement strand
GCGGCCCCCGGCAGAACGGGGGTGCGGCGACGACCACCGGCGCAACGGGAGTGCGGCAGCCCCCGGCGGAACGGGAGTGCGGCAGCCCCCGGCGGAACGGGGATGCGGCGGCCACCGGCGGAACGGGGTTGCTGTGGCCACCGGCGGAACGGGGATGCGGCGGTCCCCGGCGGAGCGGATGAGCGGCGGCACCGGTGGAACGGGGATGCAGCGGCCACCGGCGGAACGGGGGTTCAGCGGCCAATGGGGGTGCGGCGGACATCGGCGGAACAGGAGAGTGGTGGCCACCTGCGGAACGGGGGTGTGGCGGCGACCACC
Organism: Eptatretus burgeri; assembly: GCA_024346535.1. Taxonomy (NCBI): domain Eukaryota; kingdom Metazoa; phylum Chordata; class Myxini; order Myxiniformes; family Myxinidae; genus Eptatretus; species Eptatretus burgeri. The sequence goes on along the minus strand of BROF01002768.1, from coordinate 98,651 downwards.
GGTGCAACGGGGGTGCAATGTAAAGCAGTCCCTGCAGTTAGATCTGGATTGCGTTGATCTCGCGAGACCCGGAATGCTGCTTCACTTCAGAATAAAAACCAGTTATCTTACATGGTATCAGAAGTTAACCAGACCTTCTGCTTTTTCACAAACGACCATCCATAAGTACGGAATGGCATTTCCGAGCTTTGCATACCCGACTCTCGATTGGAATGCTGCCGATTTATTTGGTGAATTCACTTTTTTTCGAGACAATGTTCAGTTCGTGTTTGCGGCCCACTATCGGAGTTAAACCTAAAGCAAAAAGCCGGATGTCTAGGCACGTGGATTGGTGCTCATGGCCGTGAGGTTTATAAAATGTTCACATGGGAGGAGACTGAGAAAGATGATCCCTTCAAATCGTTTCGAAACGTATGTGCGACCCAGAAAGACCTCGTCGATGCTGGAGAAAACGAGGAACAACTACCTGAAGGCAATTCGGAGGTTATTCGAATATACAAGGATGACAACATCGGCACTGGCAGATGACAAATGGTCCCAGACTGTTAGTCAGTGGCATTGTGAACATTACCTTCCGTATTGATACAGGGGCAAGGTGCAATATACTTACACTCAGGGATTTTCAAAAACTACCAGTTAACACTGAACTTCACAAGTCTAAGAGAATCCTGAGAATTTACTCCAACCACATCATTCGGCCAGTTGTTTCCACGGATCTTTGCATGGAATTTGAGGGGAGGTCCGTAATAGCTTCATGCGAGCTGGTCAATCTGGATCAGGAGAACGTGGTATCCGGGGAGACCGCTGAGAACCTTGGCCTCATTGCTCAACTGAGTTCCCTGGTGAGGGTTCAGTCAGTGGATGATGAATCGGTTCCCCCAGAGCTACGAGATTTTCCTGATGATATCGGTACATCAGGTACCCTACCAGGGGTCTACCGAGTCAAAATACACCCAACAGCCAATGGGGTTGTACATGCTGCACGTTGGCAACCCGCTGTGCCAATGCCGAGGATCATCGAGGAATTGAACAAGATGGTAGATAATGGCTTCATAACTCTGGTGGAGGAGCCATCCGAGTGGGTCAGCTCGATGGTAGCTGCCGTTCTCAATGGAAAGTTAAGAATATGTTTGGATCCTCGAGATCTCAACAAGGCCATTAAACATGAACATTATCCCATGAAGACGGTTGAAGAGGTGATCTCCAGCATAGCAAAAGTCAACTTATTCTCAGTATTGGATGCAAAGAGTGGGTTTCTACAGATTTTCCTGGATGAGGTGTCATCAAAACCGACGACCTTCAATACACCGATGGGTTGCTTTCGTTAGCTGAGGCTGCCATTTGGATTGAAATGTGTCCCAGAAATATTTCAGTGTATCATGGATCAAATGTTGGATGGCATTATTGGAGCCACACAATCATGGATGATATCTTGATTGCAGGACGAGATCGAGATCATCACGACAGCATTTTAAAGCAAGTTATGGAGAGGGCTGCATCCTACAACTTCAAATTGAACATGCAAAAATGCAAAGTTCACCAAAAGCAGGTTCAGAATGTGGGGCATCCACTGACTGCAGACGGACTCAAGCCTGACCCCTCAAGAATTGAAGCCCTCCGTAATATGCCTATTCCACGGAATAAAGAGGACGTGCTGTGTTTCCTTGGATTCGATGCTTACCTGGCTCAATGTATTCCTCAAATGAGTGAAGTCGATGCACCACTTCGAGCTTTACTGAGAGCTGATAGTATTTTTGACTGGCAACCTGCACAGGACCAAGCTTTCCATAAACTATTGGATCTCTGCTGTCAGCAGCCTGTACAGAGATACGATGATGTGAAGGCACCAGTAGAGATTCATGCGGATGCAAGTCAAAGCGGTCTCGGTGGTGTCTTAATGCAGGAGGGGAAGCCGGTTGCATACACTTCGCGATCCCTCTCGGAGGTGGAACAACGATAGGCTCAGATTGAAAAAGAAATGCTTGCAATCCTCCATGTCTGTATGAAATTCCACTTCTACATATTTTCCAAGACAGTGACTGTATTTACAGATCACAAGCCATTCAAGAGATTTTCAAAAAATTTCTTCTGTCTGCTCCCATGCATCTGCAGTGGTACGATCTCGAGGTAGTATATAAAAGTGGCAGACATGCAGCTACCAGATACATTATCTCGTGCTTATCAGACACCAGTTGTCAGGACAAGAAGTCAATATGGAGCACGTTTCCATGTTAGACTTCATCTACATCACCAAGGAGATGTATGTCCAGCTGCAGGAGCAGACTCGACAAGAGTTACAACTTCTGTTGGACGTGATCCACACTGGATGGCCCAGCTATCGAAACGAAGTGCCCTTTCCATTGAGACCATACTGGGATACAAAGAGTGAGTTAGGTGTCTCTGATGGAATTATCTATAAAGGTATGCATATAGTCATGCCTCCTAGTTTCCGTCAGCACATTCTCTCTGTCATACACTGCTCTCACCTTGGAATTGTAAAGTGCAAACAGCGTGCTTGGGAAGTGCTCAATTGGCCAACAATGAACCAACAGATCGAAGAGGCAGTGAAAAACTGCACTACATGTGCAGATTACCAAAATAAGCTTCCTCTGGAACCGCTTAACTACCGACAGATTCCTGATTTACCATTCGACCAGGTCACCGTGGACCGATTCGAGTTTGAGACGAAACAACCCATTTTGGTTGTCGATTATTATTCGAAATTTATTGAGGTATGTGAGTTCAAGGATATGAGAAGCCACACAACGACTGATGCTCTAAAATCCATCTTTAGTACACATGGTATACCTGAGGGTCTTAGGAGCGACAATGCATCCTTACTGGTGTCCAAAGAGTTCAAATTGTTCTGCTTTGATTGCGGCATTAACCAAACTACTTCCAGCCCTCGATTTGCTCGTGCTAACGGTGAAGCTGAAAGAGCAGTGCAAACTGTAAAAAAAACTGTGGAAGAAAGCGGAGGACAAACATCTGGCTTTGTTCGACAACCGTACTACTCCCCCAGAAGGACTACACTTGTCCCCTGCACAGCTGTTGATGGGTAGAATACCACGTAACAAGCTGGCTGCAAAGCGCAGCCTCTTTGTACCAAAACCTTACAGCTTTCATGAGGTTAAACGGCATTTTGACATGGAAAAGACCAAGCACAAATTCTATCATGATTGAGTAGCACAAGATCGGTCACCTTTTCAGGGTCGACAAGTCCATATGGAACTACTTCCTGGCACTTGAAAATGGGTTCCTGGTGAAATCGTCCAAAAAACACGAGTCCCCGAGGTCCTACTCCAAGCAGGAAACCGTTTGTTCCGCAGGAATCACCAACATCTCCGATCTTGAAACAAGCTCGTCAACCAACCACACTGGCTATGTGTTCGAGCCAGAGATGGGAAACTCAGACGATGATGAACACAATGATGATGAACGCCCCTTCCCCTTTTACTACATCCCCCTCCCCCCCCACCCCCCCCGTTGTGCTGGATGAACCACTCCATGCTGTTCCTTCTACAACTCACTCAGGCTGTGTTGTAAAACGGCCGGCTGAACTGAATCTTTGATTTGCTTTGATTCGGTGTCTGGGTTGCTTTGTGTGGGTTTATCATTATTATTGTAATTATTATTTCCACAATGTGTGTTCATATAAATTGTTCATTTTTTTTGGTTGCAAGTGAAATCCAATCTTTAAATTGATTTTCATGAATTTATTTTCATTCTGAAAGAGAGGAGATGTAATGTAAAGCAGTTCCTGCAGCTCGATCTGGATCACACTGATCTCGTGAGACCCGCAATCCTACTTTGTTTGGAATAAAAGACAGTTATCTTACAGTGGCAGTCCCGGCAGAACGGGAGGGTGGCATACAAAAATATATGTACAGATCATGAAATCATTTCCACAATAGTAGACAGGTAAAAAGTTATGGACAGGTAAAAAATATATGTTCAGGCCATCAAATGCACAAATACAAAAAAAGATGTGTATGTGTACATTGTACAGGTCATGAAATTGATATTTACAGTCATAAAAGAAAAATAGTCTGGAAATTATAGGTTTATCTTAAGGATTCCATCAGTGAACCTGCAGTTTGGTGTTGGCTTAGTGGTTAGGGTGGCAGCTTGGGATCCTAGGGTCCTGAGTTCAAGCCCCGTTGGCCGCTGAATTAAAATACACCAGGAGGTTGACTCAGCCTGTCATCTTTCCAAGGTCGGCAAAATGAGTACCAGTGTACTGGTAAGGGGGACACTGCATCAGCGGCATAGCCGCGTCCCAACCAATGATGCAACCTGCAGCCACAGGCTGCACTCGATATAGAGAGAGATAGAGATAGAGATAGAGATAGATAACCTGCACAAGGAGCACCGTACACACCATCGTTTTTGGAAATGCTCAGTCATCACAAGAGAATTCCAGGTACACCACGGATGACACCAAGGACCGAAAAAAGACTGCAGCCTCATCCACTGGAAGCAGACTCTTCTGAATTTTTCTCTTCCTGGATACATATATAGCCAGTTTTGCCTCAGGGATTAAAAAGTTGGCTAAACAACATTCATCCTTGCATCTATGTTTAGTACTAAAAACAAATATAAAAGCACATTGTGTAAACCAACCCTAACCCTTGAATGACGCGTGATAAAACAGTAAAAAGTGGTGTCAATCTTGGGCACCCAACAAAAGCATGAAAAAGGGTTTCCTGGGCATCACAAACGGGGCACTTTTCGAGGAGATGTGGACACATTCGGTGTGTTAAAACATTTGAGGGTGAAATGTGATGTGCCAACCACCAAAGCAAGTCGCCGGAACGTTTTGTGATGGGTGTCTTGTACATAGTAGACCACTGGATTTCTGTCTGACGTTTAGCTTGGAGCAACCCTCTCCAGTGAGCTTGTGGCTCTGCAGGTTTAAGAGAAATGAGTGTTGAGACCCGATAAATACATGAAAGGTTTTTTGATTTTTTTTCATAAAAGAAGTAAAGCCACAAAAAACAAACAAGGAAGTTGGGAAAAAGAGGAGAAGGCTGAGGTGAAGGTAAAGTCTGTGGATCCCATTTTAAGCCAGATTATATCTAAAGACACCAACAATGGCAGAGAATATCTTTTCTACGTATCTGATGGACCGAACACTTAGTTACGGCAATGTCGGTAGCAAGTTTCCATCCATGCGAAAAATCATCTCTAAAATGGTCAACTTTCGTGAGCCTGGCATCAATAAACCACTGTAGTAGTTTAGCTGCAAACCCCTTCAAAGATGGCATTTAAGAAGATTAGTTCTTTTAAAAACAAGGGGATGGAACAAACACTGGCATCATGACGAACCGTGACCACCTGCCAAGCTTCGAACATACATCTGTAGAAAATGGGGACCGATGTTAAATCCACTTTCTCCAGGTTCAGGACAAATAGTTATTGGCCATAACAAAGTTTTCCGTCGTGGTTGAGCAGAGCATTGGAAAAGGACTTCCATGAGGTATTGGTGTATAATAGTGTTGCGGTCCCGGGGTCGGGGGCGAGAAAATCACGAGGGGGTGAGCTACCTCGGGTTCCCACCAGACTCTCCGGAATCGCAGGCCGTCGCACACGAATAACTTTGTGATGCGGCGGGTCGCTAGCTGACCGTGAACGCCAATAACCAAATCACGTGACTGAGGGTCCTCCGTCTGATGGAACCAGTTACATTAAATGGTCACTTGATATAATTACCGCTGGACACGCCCTCGGTACGCCTTGTTCAAACCGGATCACCTTACCGGATCAGATGCAGTCGAGCATACCTGCCAAGGATGTACCGGTGAGAAAAACAAATTGTTGGGGGACAACATCCCAGTTCTGCTGGGATACGGACCATGCTGGACCATTGAAGGAAAAGATGAAAACGAGCTGAGAACACTTCTATACAAAGCATTTATTTACAATCAGGCGAGGAAAGGTATGGGGCACAGAGAATTGGGTTTATTGGTATGTACAGCAGGGATAGCAAGGAATTTGTGGGGTGCGGCCAAAGGCAAGCAATTTACAAAAGCAGACACAAAGAAGACTTACCCTGTTATATCTTCTACAATCTTAACTGAAGCTATGACAGGTGCATTCACATACACACACAAACCCGAGGAAGATTAGGTATAGTTCAGAAAGAAAGACAGCAGATTAGGACAAGCCGCCTTGCAATACCTGGTGTGGTCGGCCGACCAACGCAACCCAGTACGCTTAGGGAGAGGTAGGAGGGAGGAATACTGGTGTCTTGAGTGTGGGAGTGGGAGGTGTGGTGTAGTGCAATATGGGGTGTGCGGTCATACCAGAGGAAAATGGGATTGCGAGTCAGTAAGGATGCTCCTTTGTGCATCCAAAGGGGACGAGATAGAATGGTGGAAAAAGAGAGAGGAGAGAAGATGCGTGAGGCGAAAGTTCCTTAACCTCGTCGTGTATAGGTCTGCTAGTGTAGCATATACCTCTGTGGGACGCTCAGCTTGAGCGTTCCCACCTCGAGAGTTGGCATGTTATCTCCAGCTGAGTCACTTTGCCATGGCTCGTGGCAACGTGAGCTCCGCACTGGTCCTCAAGAAGAACGTCTTAGTCGCACACCAACCGCGAGTGAAGAGCCAGCGAAGGGCAGAGGCAACGAGGAGCAGAGAAGAAGAGGGAGGGCGAAGCAGAGAGTGAGCGGTTCTGCGCTCCGCCTTTTATAAGCTGAAGGGTGGGGTGACGACCCGAAAGCGACACACTGTGATTTGAATCCCGCTTCACTATTTCATCCTGGGCCACAGCGGCCCTAGCTATGTCCTGCCAGGCTCCCGCGGCCGGAAACTGTCTCATTTGCACATCCGGCTCAATGCGGCCCAGAGCTCCTGTGTCAACATAGGGTATGAGCTGGGACCCTGGCCCCGAACATGCTCTGAGTGTAGTCTGAATGCCGAATAGCAATGCACACCCGCCACCCACGGGCTCCCTCTCATGAGCCACAATGCACACCCGGGCCCCGTACCAACCTCCGGATCGCACTTCCCGTGACCCCTCCTCGCCGACACTGTCTTTCCGTGTTCTGGTGACTGGACGAGGGACTTATCAATCCCGCGTGCTCACACGGTACATCTCCGGCGAGATATGGTCGAGCTATGAACGTCCGTTGCTTTGCCCCTGCTTCGCACGGTCCGAGGACAGCCCGAGTTGTGCAGTACTTCTCCGTATAGTGGCGAATTGTGGCGATGCAGAGGCACGAGGGGGTGCGGGAATATTTTTCCCATGTGCGGGAGGTGTTGGTGGTTGAATTGGTGAGCAAGGTGAGATGCCAGTTTAAAATTGGCATACAGATTTGAATGAAATAATGGTGTGCGATGCATGTGCTGTACAGTATCAATTGTGTAGCATGCCCCATTGGTTCCAAGCCATGGGAGGCTGCTTGCTATTGTGTGCTCATTCAATCGCACTTTGCATGGCATGTATGCTTGTTTAATTTGTACCATGGCTAAAAGGAAAGGGTTGGAATATAAATCAGAATAGATGATCGTGATATAGTTAATAGACCTAGCTATTCAACCCATGCAACACACTTCATCCCGTTAACCCACGGGACATGAGGGAAAGGTCTAACTGCATGAAGATTAACGAAATAACTGCTGCCTGGGAATTAGTGTATGTTGGGTGCCATTGCCTTAGAGGCATGCGGTTTTGTGGAACCGCAACAATAGTTTCCATAGGGAATTGAGACTAAAGGCCAACACTTTGCTGGTGACTTCAACCAGTCCCTGTCTACCTTCAGCAGTTGACAAGCTGAGAACACCAGGCCGGATCCATTGTTTTCCTTCCCAGAAAAAAACTAACAAAAATGTTCTGAATCTTTTTTAGAATACCAGAAGAGGGATGTAGCGCCATGAGTCTATGTCATAGCATCGATGCGGCAAAATTGTTAATCACAATCCTTCAACTGTAATGTGAAAGTTGCTTGAGCAGGCCCTTCCATTTCGAGAGTCGCTGTTCAATTTTGAAGACCAATGAATCCCAGTTTTGTAACGTATAATTCTGAGTAGCAAGAAAAACACTGAAATAGGAAATACCGTCAAAAGCCCATTCAGGGTTTCTTGGCAGGGTTGGAGGCAAAACATTTTGTCGACCCAAGTAAAGGGCCTTGCTTTTTTTTCCAATTTATTTTGGTGGAACTTGCCAGCCAATTTTTTTTAGTTTACTGCACGAAGGCAGAGACATCGTTGTTTGAACAAACAACTGCACACAGATCGTCTACAAAAGCAATAGCTTTTACAGAATCAGCCATCGGATGGGGAAGAAAACCACGAAGCTACGCTCGTAAAGAAATGAGCGAAGGTTCAATGGAAAGGGAGTTCAATGAACTGGATGTGGGACACTCTTGCCAAATACCTCTGCTCACTGCGAAAGGCTGGCACAGTATACGATTAACTTTCAGAAGACTATAAGTGTTTGTATACAATATACAAACATAAGAAATAAACAGCTCTCCAAACCCAAAACTGCGTAACACAGAGAAAAGGTACCGGTGGTCGATGATATCGAAAGCTTTTTGTTGATCTTAAAAAAAAAAAAAAATCCAGCATTCCTCTGTTCAATGTCGCAAATGTCTATGATATCATGCACGATGAAAGTGTTATCGTGTATCTTTCTCTCGGGGATGCAGTAGAATTGATGCGGATGTAAGACTTCTCCGATAACGTATCCAAGGCGATTGCCAAGAGCCTTGGAAAATATTTTGAAGTTCGTGCAGAGCAAGGAGATCGGACTCCAGTTTTCCACCCGCTGTAGGTCTCCCTTCTTTGGTGTTAGGGCAAGCACTGCCCTAGGGCAGCTGAGTGGCTGTTGGTTGGATTGTAAACTGTCAGAAAATATTTTTAAAAAGTTCCATTCTGAAGAGGTCCCAGAATGCTTTGCAGAACTCTACAGGGAGTCCGTCTAGGCCAGAGGCTCTGCCGTTTGGCAAGGCTTACATTGCAGCAAAGAGTTCATCTGCAGTTATTTCTTTGTACAGCCGGTGATGTGCAGAAGCTGATAAGGTGGGCAAAGATGCATTCAAAGAATGTGTCATTTTGTCATCAACGTCTTTCATGCAATATCGAACATAAAAGTAATCTTTCACCAAGGTTCTCATGCCTTTCTGATCCTTTATCATGCGACCTTGCACCGTCCGTTGCAAATTTAGCTGTTGGCTACCCTTAGAAGAGTGTTCTAATTTAAAGAAAAAGCTGGAGGGCACGTCGAGATGATGCAAGTTCTCCATACGGAGATGAATCATGGCACCTCGAGCTTGCTTCACACATAGCCTATTGAGGAGAGCTTTCTTCTTGGCTAATGAAAGATTTGTTTCCATTATAATGGAAGGTGACAGACTACTTTGCAAAGCTAAAATTTATTTTTCAATGATACTTTTAAAGAGAGATTCATCTTTTGTACAGAAAGATCTATACTGCTGGCAAAAAGTTCTGATTTGTGCCTTAGCATTTTCCCACCATTGGTTAAGGGAAGAGAAAGAAGGCTTCTGCAAAAGCAGTGTCCCAGACGGCCCGAACAGCTTCAAGGAATGCTTGATCCTCGAAGGCCCACATTAAAAATCCAATGTGAAGCCTCACAATTCCGTATAGGAGAAAGAAGAGAAAAGGTGACCATGTGATGATCAGAAAAACCAACCAGTAAAATTTGTATATTGCCCATAATGATAAGAAAGTTACTACTTACATAAACACTATGTAGCCTAGCAAAATAAAGTCGACTGTTGAGACAGCGACACCATGTATATTGTTGTACAAGTGGGTTATGAAGTCTCCACGTATCAACAAAAGAAAATTTGGTTAAAATTATTGCCAGTGGGACGGTACTAGCTGGGTGAGGTTCTTCACTGTTCCGGTCCTTGGCAGAGTTCAGAGTACAATTGAAGTCCCCACAAAAAAACAAACAAGACTATTTAAAATCTACGTGAGTGAGTGATGTTTCCAACTGTGTGAAGAAGGTGACCCTGTCAGTGCTGTCACTGGGTGAGTAAATATTGAAAAGAGTGTGCTTGTAACTTGTAGGTGATAGACACAGAAATTAGGTGTCCCTTAATTATTATTTCTTCAAAAACAATGTCATTTGGAAGAAAAGATCGCAAAAATATAGCTATTCTGGCTCGAGGTTAAGCAAAACTGCTAAAGAACCATTGACTGTTCAAATCTTCGCCATTGGCTTTCACAAAAAGGACTACATCTCGTTTCTTGTAAAAACAAGAAGTCAATATGCTTTTCCTCAGCGAGGAGTTTAACTTGGGTCTTACGCAATGGGGATCTTCCCCCATTGATATTCAAGATAGCTAAAGAAAAAGTCATGATGTGAAGGGAAAAAAGGAAGAGGTTATATCGCAAAAGATTGATCTACTTGAAGCTCTTCCTTTGCTTTAAGAATGTGCTTGTTAAGGCGGTGCATTTCTCGTTCCCCAACTCCGAGTTCGCTAGATTTTGCAGCGAGATATTTCGCAGAGGTTATGAAGATTTTTAGATCTGGAAAAACAATCTTTCACTTTTACTTGCTTCTTCCGAAAAGTGTCCTTGAGGAATTTTAGAATTTCTGCGGGTGTGATGTTTGGCTTGCCCTCCACCTCATGGGACAACGGAATTGTTCCAGGCCTCAATGCTGATGCCAGAAGTGAATGATGAGGCCCCATCAGAATCGTAATCTAATTGGCCTGGGTCAATTTCACTTTCTATAGGGAAGGCAGGCGCTGGTGCAGCAGATGCTGCATGTGCCGTTCCCTGAATGTCTGCGGTGGTTTGAAGGGTCTCTATCGGATGCTCATGCCACGGGGGTTGTGAAATTTACTTCTTCATTGCCCGCTTATGGTCATGTCGCACTCCTTGAGTACATGAGGTGTTTTAATAACAGTAACTGGACATTCCATCTCTGTACAGTCTGAGACGCCATGTGGAACAACCTCCTCAGGTGCCTCACCTCACGATGCGTCGTAGCGAGGCATCTGCTCGAAGCCGCGGCGGAATCATGGATATCCATGACACAACGGTGCCAAAACTTCTAATATAAGAGCAGAGATGATCTGCTCGCTTTTATAAAAGGCGGTACATTTGACAAGACTATTCGAACTGCCGGGGTGTCCATTGGACTAACACTGATATAAATGTCCTGTGGCTAGGACAGACCATGTTCAACCACCTCATTAACGAGGTGTTCCTCCGATACAAAAACCACAGTTCTGTGGTTCATCTTCGAGGCGGCCAGGATACTATCCAGGCCTACAAGCTCACCTAGACTTGTTACCACGTCCTCAATGCTGATTCTGTCGGGCGGGCAAACAATGAGTCCATGCTTATGAGTGGATGACTCATACCTGCTATTCCGCAAGCGAACGTTTGCCATAGCCAAAAATAAACTAAACCCAGGAAAAGATTTAATAAACTCACAAAAGAAAACCTGTCATGAGCAAAGCCTGCAGGTGAAGGTAAAATAAAACTAAATAGAAATGGTAAAGCCGAGTACTGGCCCAAAAACGCAGGAAGTTCTTTCGGCCAAGCACGCAAAACTTACCGTGCACGCTCTCTCTCCCTCTCTCCCTCTCTCCCTCTCTCCCTAGAAAAGAAACATGGGGAAAGCTTCACAAACACATACAAGGACACAATGGGAGCGAAAAGGGGACAGGAAAAACACCAACACGACACTACTCACTGCTCCACACAGCCACAGAGACAAAGACAGAGACAGAAAGATGAGTGGAGTGGAGAGGGGTGACCATTTTTGTTTTCAACTGGGAACGAAGCCGGGTAGAGCCAATGAAGGAGCTCTGTGGATTCCTTCCAAGGAGGGTCAGTTGGAGGCCCTGTCTGCATGTAGGGGACAGGTGTGGAGCTGGTGGGGAACAAGGCCTGCCGTGGCCTGGTGCACGTAGTATTGGAGGACAATAAGAGACGAGGCTGAGTCGCGTACGGCTGGCATGAATCGTCTTGGTGAACCGGAGGCAAGGTGCTGTGTCCTGGTATTGGAAGAGTTGGAGGAGTTGCGCAGATCGATTGGGGTCGTGAAGGTTAAGGACGCGCTCCGCAGAGGGGGGAAGGTGATGAGACGCCATCCTTTGGGGTCGGCGGTTGAGCTTGAGACAAGACCGCGTTTAGTCATCCAAAAACGAGCTCAAATTCTGTTCTCCTCTCCTCTCTTCACACTGTCTTTCTTTTTCCCTTTTATTTCAATACCCTGGCAAGTATTATTACTCTCGCCAAAGGAGAGGGTATTGCATTTGGGTCTGTTTGTTTGTTTTTCCGCACAGAACTTTTGTATTTTTCTCCGCGGCCACTTGTTGGATTGAGAGGAAATTTTCACCATTGGTGTGATTACTTACGTAGAATATTTAATGATAATTATGACGTCACAGGACACTGTGCAACACCCATTTTGGAAAAACGGGAAAATTTTGGACCTCTGTATCTCTGAAACTGCACCAAGAAAAAATTGAAACTTGGCACATGGCAAGTACTCCTCAGAGGGAATGAGTGTTTTTTTTTTCATGACATCATCGGTACCTTCGTTATGACGTCATAATTACATGTGTAGAATGCCACATCTGATCAGTATGAACATTTTTGAGGGTCATCTTGGGATAAAATGGTTCACAGAAAAAAATTGATGACGTCATCACTCATGTGATTCGGCAGTCATATTGTTTTAAAAATAAACCTTCAAAAATCTTCTTTGATATGGCTGAACATTTCAACGAGATGAAACTTTACACGTATGACCGCCTGTCATTGAGGAACAAAAGGTTCACACATATGATGTCATAGGTCACATGGTTTGACAGCCATATTGGATTTACCCGAAAACCTATAAAAACACACCACTCAAAAGAAGGCCTGGTGAGGGTCTGCAATCTCTGATTGATCTTCTTGTTTTGTCCCCTCCCTTGGGATTAGATAGGTCCATTTGTTGGCGGGAGGGGGGGGGGTGTTCTGTCTGATTGTTCTGTCTGTCTTGTCTTGGTGCCTGTCCCTCATTATTTAATTAATTATTTCTTTTCCTTCACATTTCCGTGGAATTTCCCCCTATTTTTTTTATTGCTTGATCGTATGTCCTGCAGGTTGGTTTATCCTGAGTGAAGGGTTTGTTCTCATTTCTTTTGGCTTGCATTGCATTGCTGGATCGGCGCACCTGTACATGTGGTGTATTGTTGAGGAAGGCTGATCTGCGGTCTAGTTTATTCGGAGTAAAGGATCGACATTCATTTCTAAACTGGAATTGTATTGGTGGATCGGTTTACATTCACATTCTGTGTACTTCTGGGTTTGCGCAAGCATGCGGATAATCTCACTCGGTCATTTCTGGCTGTTTATACGGTGCGACCATTTAACGGGAAACATATTGTCCTGCCGAATATGTCAATTAGGACCTCCGGAGCAATAGGCTGTATCCTGAGCCCTCCACCCAAGGGCTAGGTCGAAACACAGGGTGATTGTGGAGGAGAGGAGGTGGTGCCATAACTAGATTACGACAGAGCTGATCACGGCGGAAGGGAGCGGGTGCGGTTCCTTAAGCGGATCACGGTAGAGGGGAGGGGGTGTGGTGCCGTAAGCGGATCACGGCCGAGGTTGGGGGGGCAGTGCCATGGGCGGTTCGCGGCAGAGGTTGGAGGGGTTGGGGAGGGCAGTGCCGTGAGCAGATCGTGGCTGAGGGGATGGGGGGGGGGCGGTACCGTGACCAGATCATGACAGGTGGACACATTGTCTTGTACGATTCTTTTTTCAAGATAGCAGATTCCTGTCATATGATATTTGCTCTTCACATCTGGAAGATATTTATCCCCATAGTCAGATGGCCCAATGTGAGAAAGTGTTTAAGTTAAGTGCACCGTAAACATTTTGGTCAGCATTCATACAACCATTTATATTGCATAAATAGGAACTCTGCACATCTTCTCTGACCAATTGTCAGCTTGCGAGTGTGTGCATGAGCTATCACTAAGGGGATTTCAAATAAATTTGTTGAAAACCTACCAGTTTCAGAAAATCATCAATAACCACAACAAATTTTCACTCGACATATCAGGTCATGTGTCATTTTATAGCTACTCGGCGTGGATAAATTGTGTGATAAGTTCACATCTTACTAATGTAGCTCCTGGACACGATGCAAGAAAACATTCTGAAAATGGAGTTTTTCATGCATTTTTGAATTTTTAAATTTTGGTAAATTTACTACAGTATTTTATCAAAGCAACCAATCGACCTCATTGGAATATCAGAATTTGCACCAATCAATGTGCTTCATTTCAAAGTTAAAACAATTGGAATATCAGGTCATGTAACTGAGCAATGGCTGAAAATAATACCCCACCCTCTATTTTCAGGAAATGTGCTAATTTTGTGTTTTTGTGAAAGATGCAGAACAGAATAAAATATTTGCCATAAATGTGATAGATTGTGAGTGCACATCACTCTAATGTGCATTAACATATTCGTGCTTCTCATAGATTAGCTATAAAACTTCATTTAAGTGGCATACATGTAACATTATCGGTCACTGCATACAATACACTCAAATGTAGTAAGTAGTAAATTTATAACTCAAATTATTGCGATAAGTATTGCTATCAAGCTCAAATACTCAAAGTATTGTTATATTTTGCATTTCTAGGTAAATTGGTGACCTGATGGATGAATCCCTAGATCCATTTGCCTCGGTGAAGCCAAAACGTCAGCGAACGTCACAGTCCATAAACTGGAAGTTGTACATTTTCTGTCAGATATACAGTGGAAAAGCCTCATCTAAAGGAAGGGCACACGGTATTTTCTGGTACAAGAGGCCTTTGCTAAGCGACTGCATCATGGCGATACAGAAAATACGACTTCTCTGGAACCTCATGTTGAAGACCTCGCATCAAAGGGACTGGTCTCGCACAAAGGATGTTCTGCCGCATTTACGAGCAGCAACAATTTGTTGGCCATAGAAACGCACTACGTGCTGGAACGGAATCCTAAAACATCCACTTCATCAACCGGTGGCGATGAAATGTTAAAAAGGGCTCCGACGACCATGGCAGAAGTAAGAAAGGTTCAATGGGACAAATGCATCTTTTGTCAATCACGTCATTGTGAGAAGACTATACAAGTGCAGACCTTGGATGTTGAAATGGAAATTTTAAAAAGTTGCCAAAAAAGAATCGGCTAAAATGTCAAATAGGTGAAAATTATCTGATTGCTTACGAAGTTCACTACCATAAATCCTGCAAATATCCGGCAGAAAAAGGTGGGGCCAGCAGGTGAGGAAGCAATGGAATCTGAAGCTTTGAGTGAGACACTACACAAAACAGCAACACCAGTCGAAGTTCTTGATTTTGGCTTTGAGCAAAGACACATTCTTCCTATTGATTCTATCTTAAAAAGTAACAACCAAATACTTTTCTCGTGTGGACTGGAAACACACCCAGCGAGAACAGATGTGTTGAAAAAGAAACTACAGAATCACTATGGAGAGAAAATATCATTTTAGGTCCAGCATAACCGGAACCAACCAATGCTCATTTGTCCTACCTTGAGAGAAGATCATTCAGTCGAAGCACTCAGACTCCACAGAGGTACTTGAAACTGAGCATCGTTGAAATAAAGGCCCCTTGCCCCGGAAGAGGAATTTCTCGTCACTCCATCACGCTTCGTCAAAGCTGAAGTGTGATCTGTCGGATGCTTGTGGTCGGAAAGGCTATAACTTAACTCGACTTGATGCAAGGGTGTACATACCCGACAGTTTGTACACACCTTTGGATTGGATATTGTCGGGTTGCAAACATGAAGACGACAATACATTGGTATAAGACTGATACTTCAGTAGAAGATACTGAATCTAGGACAGGATATCATATACACCTTTGCTGGTGGAAGAAAGAATAAACGCCTAGTCTACTTAAACCTCTGGATACAATGCGAAAATTGGACTTGGGGCAGGTGGAGAAGTTTGTTATGAAGCTTTACAATCTGTCAACAAAGTCCACAGATGTGAACTCCCTCTGCGTGGAAATGTTCCACAGAGTCGGGAATTTGGAAAATCTCCCACCAACACAGGATTCACTCGCACAACACCTTCCGATACCAGTACCAGTGTCTGATATGGTGTTCTGCCAACATTGCAGTTCCTAACCTACCACCGGTGGAAGGATATGGATGAAAATTTCATCAGTAAAGAATGACGCCCATTTTGATGACTCAAGATCCGATGCATACTTCCTGTTGGGAACTAGGCACATGTAAATGCACCACCAGCAAATGCTCTTCTTCTTGGTGCAGCTGTGTCAAGAAGCAGATGCAGTGCTCATTGGGTGCATCTCTTCCATTTGTTGTCTAAACCTGAACAATCATCCCACAGCAGCAGACAACAGTGACTCAGATAATGAATAATAGCGAGGACATTTGAACTGCACATGTATCCCAAGGATGGATAAACATTTGGTTGTGATGCCAAGGAAACATTTTCTGCAATTATCAAATGTACTTATGTAAAGACAAGCCTATAAGTGTCAAAAAGTTTCAATTTCCTGAGATAATGGTTCACGGAAAGAGACTGTCTGCTGTAACTGCAATGAATTTGGTGGTGAATCGAATCTTGGGGGCTTGGAAAAGTTTTTCGTAATTGTCGAGGCGTTAGATGAGTTGCGTCGACAGTTAATTCCAGGTCAGTTAGGTTTCTTGATTGCCACTGGTAACATGTAACCCAGTGCTGCCTGCTGCATGGTCGGGTAGTCGGCGACTAAACTGATTACCCTCACTGGCTCGCTAGTGGGGAGGATGACTGTGACACCCTGCAGGACTAAAAACAGTACCTGTGAAAGGGCGGGTGAGCTCCTTTAGGGAGACAACGGCCATCCAGTAAGGAGATGGTGTCTCCAAAAAAACACCCATCTGGTTGGACCGTTTTTTTAGGTCGTATGTTGTAGACAGCAACCGCTCAGGGTAGTACTACCGTTCTGACTTCGGAGCATTCAAGTGGTGCCCGGAACCATCTTACACTCTCCGCATCAGGGTTGCTGGTCTTACTTTCTATCTCACTCAAACTGAAGCTACCGGGCTAGCTTTATTATCTCTTTTTTGCAAACAAACATCACACACTTTTCTTACTCACTCATTTTCACTCCTCACTTTACGTGCTCTCTTTTATTTCTCTTTATTTAAGGCCTGGCCTCGATGAGGACTATTTGGTCTGTGACTGGGGCCTTGAACATTAAAAAAGTTGCCTCCTTATAATGCATAACAGAGGGAATAATTTAATATCTACTTCACAGCCCTGGTTTCGTTAATTATGGTGGTTTGGAAGATAATGCGCTAATTTATCTGCTGATGTAACACCGATGGGAATACACTTTGCTGTGGTGTCTGAAATGTACAGCACAATAACCCCAGACTTATTTGAAGACTAAGCGATACGTGTTTCAATAATTTGGACAACATTGTTCAAAATAAATGAATTTGATTTTAGGGGGTGGGGTAAATTTTGTCTCAATTGCTCAGGCGTTCGATATGCTGCGTCATTGAAAATTACCCCATTGCAAAGCCTAATAATTTGGGTAAATTTTAACATCTGTAACAAGTATACGAGTTTAAACGTTGTCCCAGGTTCACCAATAATGTCCTGATACAAACAATGAAAAGTGCATTTTTTGCAGGGTTTTCAATATGTTAATGGCGCATACTTTTGAACAGCCTTTACGGAAGTTGCGCCATTCTGCATTGGGGTCACCTATGCAGAATGGTCACCTATGCAGAAGTTACGCCATTCTGCGTCACCTATGATAAACTGGCATACTTCGGTGTATGGTTTGTGAATTTTCAGTAAGATTTAAATAAAGTTTTAAAAACATTTTCTGAAATTGTGCCTTTTCTACTGGAGTTTGTACATTTCTTGTCATTAAAAATCCAACGCACACACTTCGGAGGTGACAACCTGTCACAAAATGTGCGCACAGTTGTCCTGGACATACTAAAACAGGTTGTAGATATTCAGGGAGAAATGTTCATCAGAACGTCATTTCTCCACTCCGGCCACCTGATTACCAGTCTCCACGCTTTTTGAAAAGCATGGGGGATATTGTAATCAGCTCTGTCTGTCTCTGTCCGTCCGTCACGCTATCTCCTCTTAAAACGGCTTCTCACCTTTTAAAATGCCTCACCTTTCTCAGCTTCATGCTTTGGAAACCAAGGCATTTATCATCATTGGTATCTTCCACGGTGAGGCTGAGGCGTTGGGCCTCTCACTCTCTCACCGGTGGTCTTTCTGTCTTCCACCATCTCTTCTCCGGTCTTGCCCCCCCCGCTCTGTCTGTGATAAGCCCCCCCCCGCATATGCGATATTTTCGCAGGGCGCTCAAAGTCCGCCAGCAACCCCCCCTTCTGGTGAAACTGCCAAAATCACGAATCGCTGCTCATCTTCACTCTTTCATTCCTCTTTTTTTTTCCCCGCCTTTGGAATAAACTCTCACACTGTTCAATCCCATTCTTCAATCCAGGCCTTCAAAACAGTTGTTCACCACCACCTCTTATTTTTCCCCATCCAAAACGTCGTTCTTTTCTATCTCCGTTAATCCGCCCCAAACCCACCCCAAACACACCTCCTTCAAATTCCCTGCCTTCCTTCCCAAAAGTTCCCTGTTGTGTTAGGTCCTGAAAATCCCTGTGGTGTCCATATTGTATACCCCGTGTTCCCCGCCCCCATCCCTCCCCCTTCCACAGATCTCCTAATGTCTCTGTTCCCCACTGTTTTGTCGTTCCCTCTCCCGCCCCTCTTATCTTCTGCCCCCACCCTCTCCCCTGTTGTGCGTTGTGTGTTAGCTCTCTTATGAGCCTCGACAATGTGTACAAAAAAAAAAACGTTGACAAAAAATTCCCAACTTGGTAGTTATGGTCACTACATGGCAATAACGTCCAAGAGCAGTGTCGTTTTAGGCCCTGCCCCTGGGACATAGTCAAAAGGTCAAATACTAAAAAATGCAATTACGGGTACATTTTTCAACATAAAAAAATGAAACTTTGGATATGCTGTCAACATTGGAGGACACATGAAATATGAAACACTTGGATTTGATCGCCGGTTCATGCCCCATGGGGGTGTGGACTTGTGGGTCACAGGGGTCAAAACAGGGGGAAAAAAAAAATTAACTGAAATTTTGATATTGGGTCATTCCTGGTGGAACGTTTTGCCATCTTTCAGCTTTGCTTTTGGTGGGAAGCGTGGGGATATGCGATGGCGAGCTATTGACTTCACTATAGTTTTAACTTGTGTTTTTTTCTTTCTTTTATTTCCTTCCCTCCCCCTAGCCCCTTCCATGTCTGCCTTCTCCTAAGCATTATATGACCACTGTATTTGCTTTTCTGAGAAGCAATAGACTTCATCAAGGCTTGTCTGTCTGCGTCAGCCGACAATTCGTTCAATAGGTTGTTGTTCTAACCACCATGGTTCGAACAACAATCTATTGAATGAAGTATCGGCTGTGAAACTGATGTTTCGGCCAATGGAAATTGGTCAGAGCAAGTTTTCTTGCCCTGCTTCAATTCAGGGCCAACGGCGTAAAATTTAGGCCCTAAATATCTGCCTCACTTTCCTTCCCGAAGTGGTTTGAATAATGCTCGTCAACCTGATTTCATGAAACGGATTGTTACCCTCGCCAGAGGAGAGGGTATTGCATTTGTGTCTGTTTGTTTGTATGTCTTTGTTTGTTTGTCCATACAGAACTCTAGTGTTTCTCTCCACAACCGCTTGGTGGATTAAGATGAAATTTTCACCTTAAGATTGGCTACTCGTACAGAATGTTTTAATTATAATTATATCATAGGTCATGTGGTGTGGCAGCCATGTTGGAAAAACCAAAACTTTGGACCTCTGTATCTGAAACCACACTAAGGAAAAAAAAATGAAACTTGGCACACGGCAAGTACTCCCCATGGGGAATTGGTGTCATTTTAATTTTTTTTAATTTTTATGATGTCATAGGTGCCAGAGTCATGACGTCAGTTTTATAAGTAGAATGCTACATCCGATCAGTATCAACTTTTTGAGGGTCATCTCGGGATAAATTGGTCCACAGAAATATTTTTGATCACGTCATCGGTCACGTGGTTTGGCAGCCATATTGGACCTACCCTAAAACCTATAAAAAATCTTCTCCAGAATGGCTTGACATATTGAGAGGAAACTTCACACAAATGTTCCCCAAGCCTTGAGTATACCAGGGTATTCACGAATAATTGATGTCACATGGTCTGGCAGCCATATTGGATTAAGTGAAAATCTTAAAAAATATTCTTTCTCTTAAACCACTTCATCGATCGACGTGAAACTTCGCAATTATGATCTAGCCGTGATTGGGGAATATATGTTTTAAATTTCAACCTGATCAGATTCATGGTCTGTCAGCCAGAATTTTTTTTTTTTAATCTTGATTCTTTAAAAAAAAAAATATTTTGAAAAAGGCTTACTTCGCTGTGCCTGGATGGGTTTGAGGGTACAGGAGTAGCAGCTGAAATGCAAATCCTATCCAGGTTCCTCCTGATGACTTCATCTTTGCTTTTTGCTTGTTTGGGTTCCTTCTGAAGACTCCAATGCAGGACTGTACCCGTTTTGGTCTTCCATTTGATTTGAATTGAATTTATTTTGATCACATTCTGAATTCAATTGAATAATTACAAATGTCGTGGGTTGGGGTCAATTTTCCGTTCAAAGCAAGACGTCTTTGTACCTGGTCATCACTCCAGCAGTTATAAAGTGACAGTTCTAGTTATGTCTAATATTAATTATGTAACACACCAGTACACAAACACCACACAAAACAAGACCTGGCGAGGGTCTGCAATCTCTGATTGCTCTTTTTCTTGTTTGCTCTCTTTTTCTTTCTCTTTCTCTTTCTCTTTCTCTTTCTCTCTCTCTTGTTTCGATTTTCCCATCAATCTCTATGTGGGAAAATACAATGACGTTTGGTGTACATCAACCATTGTCTGCTTTGTTACCAGATTATCCTTATGGATTCGGAAGCAGTGTGCTGTGAAACCATGGATGATGATTCTGAGGGATGGGAGGAATGGGAAGAGAAAGAAGATTTGGAGAAACAACATTGTCTCTTCTGTGAATGGTGAGTCAATACTTTAACAAACAATTATCACACACTATTATTGTTTCATTATCTTCTGTTTGGTATTTGTTTCATCACCCTCTGCTTTGTGGTGTAGTAATGTTGTTTTTTAAAGGAAAGGCTCAGGGTAAATGCAGGGAGTACTGAAAGAAAGCCTGGTGTTGGCTTAGTGGTTCGGGTGCTGGCTTGGGATCCTAGGGTCCTGAGCTCAAGCCCCATTTTCCACTGAATTAACACCAGGGGGTTGACTCAGCCTGTCATCCTTCTGAGGTCGGCAAAATGAGTACTCGTGTAGCCGCCAAAAGGCTGCACATGATGGGAAGGGGTATTGAAGGATTGATTAAATCTGGTTTGGTGTGGTGCAGGCATGATGGGCCGACTGGCCTCCTCCTGCACCTTAAATCCTTGTAAATCCTTGTAAAGAAAAACTTTTGGCGTCAGGAAGGGCACCGGCAATCCTCGACTCCAAAAGTTGTGATGTCATCTCAAAATTGTGGGCATGGGACAATTGTGGGCCCGAAGTATTACCTGAGCGAATTGATCTGCTGGCAAAGAATGGTGAACGTCCTGGAGAAAAGAAGCTTAATTACCTTGCTAATCATTATGATTTCCAACCCCCTGACAAAGCTCAGAGTACCGAGTTAAAGGGAGAGATAGTTGTGGGAGTTGGAACTCTCTCTCTCCTCTCCTCTCCTCTCCTCTCCTCTCCTCTCCTCTCCTCTCCT
>BROF01002768.1:43746-72643 GCA_024346535.1 Eptatretus burgeri | reverse complement strand
ATATATATATATGTATATATATATATATATATGTATATGTATGTATATATATATATGTATATATATGTATATATATATATATATATATATGTATGTATATATATATGTATATGTATATATATGTATATATATGTATATATATATGTGTGTGTGTGTGGCCTGAAAGTCACTTTACTCCTTCCCAGTGAAGCATTGTTCTTGAACTTTTTTAATATACAGGTTTTATTGTACGGTACTTACAATAATTAATTTGTCATTGTATCTGTATGTGCTCCATCATTCTTCTGAGTCAGTGTTTCCGCATACTATAGCGGGCGAGGGCAGAGTGGAAGGGACGGAGGGAAGTGCGAGAAATTTATCAGGGGTAAAGTAACTTTTGGGCTACCCTGTATGTATGTATATGTATATGCTGAGTTTGTGTCTGTGGGTCTGTTTGTTTGTGGATCATAAGCGCCGCTCATTCTACAGGCCACGCCCTCCAGCCATCTTGAAATCGCCACCATCTTTTTCTCTCCACGTCGCACAGATTGTTTTTCAAGGCCTCATGTAAATTTGAAGATTGAACAACGCATCTTCTGTCATGACATGAAGATAACGTTTTGAGTGTTGTGGGTGTTGCAACTAGATCTTGTAGATCTGGCATTACCAGAACTCTGTCATTTCCCTTCTGGGATTATTTAATTATTTAAGCCGTTGCTTTGATCCTGTGTGCTGGTTCGATCATTACATGGTGGCAGCGGTGGCCATAAAGATTGATTCCACAGAACTATGGAACTCTTCAAGCCACCACCATACCTCACTTTGGATGCCACAAACCTCAGTAAGAATAGGCACCGCTGCTCCCAGAAAGTTGAGCTGTTTTTAGAGACGTCAGGGCAAGCCTCTGCGCAGGAGAGTCAGAAAGTCACCATTTTGCTTCACTGTTCTGGAGTCGAGGCAATTGAGGTTTACAACACATTTGTGTTCAACCCCGCATCAGACAGTAAGGTACTGTCAAAGGTGATAAAACAGTTCATTGATTACTGCAACCCTCGGAAGAAGCTGGTGTATGAATAGCACAACTTCTGGGAGACCAAACAGCAGGATGGGCAGTCATTTAGCCATTACCTGACTGATCGACAAATGTTGGCAAGATCATGTGAGTTTGTTGTGGTGGATAACCTGATTTGAGATAAAATTGTTTTCGGAATGTCCGATCTGTGGATCAAAGAACGTCTTTTATGTGAAAAGGACCTGGACCTTGCCAAAGCTGTGGATATCTGCTGAGCCATTGAGGCGAGCCGTACACAAATATACAGTCGATGTGCAAGATGCCGCTGGATCCTGGTGTTGGCGCAGTGGTTAGGGCAGCGGCTTGGGATCCAAAAGGTCCTGAGTTCAAGCCCCGTTGGGCCACTGAATTAATACACCAGGGGCTTGACTCAGCCTGTCATCCTTTCGAGGTCGGCAAAGTGAGTACCAGTGTACTGAGCTGGTGTTTACCCCGGTTAAAATAGGTGTACCATATCCCTGTGTCGTAAGAGGTGAACAGGGTTGCGTCAGGAAGGGCATCCGGCGTAAAACATGTGCTAAATCACGATGCGGATCATACAGATGATCCGCTGTGGCGACCCCTAACAGGAGCAGCCAAAAGAAGAAGAAGAAGAAGTGTAAGATGCCGCTGGAGGTAAACGAGCTGCACGGGAAAGTCGTGAGGTTTGCAGAACGCGGTGCTCGCGATAATGGCGCAGTGTTTACTAGACGCGATGCTCATGGTAGGGAATCTCACGATAACGACAATGGTGCTGTGGATCAACAGGATGTTTGCCCGAGATGAGGATACTCGCGGGGAAGGGACGATGACTGCCCTGCCATTGGCAGAGAATGTAACATATGGATGGAAGGGTCATTTTCAAAGAGTATGTAGAGCCAAACCCAGAGTCTGTCTACACTCTTCACATGGACACACAAGAGATGGGCGATTCGGTCGACAAAATATATCGACTGTGCATTGATGGCCTTGATTCGGCAGCACCAGGTGAGAACTGCTATGCATGCATATCAATAGAAGGAGCTAAAATGAAGGTCAAACTGGATACTGGTGCACAGACATGTGTTATGCTTGTGTCCCTTTTCAACAAGTTACCAACGAAGCCAGAGGTCAGGGAATCTTCTGTAGTTTTGAGTGCATATGGAGGACATGAGGTGACCCACAAAGGCAAGACTGACTTATTTTGCAAAGCAGGCAACAAAGAGGGGAATTTTGAGTTCTACATTTTTGACACCTCGGCACCTCCGATTCTGGGGTTACAAGCAAGTGCTGCCCTGGATCTTCTTCAACTCGGTGCTAATAAGGAATATGTAAGTGTAGGTTCTGTTCGTGCTCACCACACACCACTCAAGCTAAGCAAAGTCATGCTTGATTACGCAGATGTGTTTGTAGGTTTCGGTGGGTTGTTCGCCCATACCACATCCGATTAAAAGATGGAGTTTCTCCAGTTATAGAGGCTCCATGGAGAGTACTCCCCAGTTTACATGCACACCTCAAAGAGAAACTCCCTGACATGGTGGCTAGGGGTGTAATATCTCGGGTTGACGCTCCTACGGATTGGGTACATACTTTGGTTATCGTCGAAAATAAAAAAGACAAGTCATTGAGGTTGTGCCTCGACCCCCGTAAGCTAAATACTGCTGTAAAATGTGAGCATCACCAGATGACAACCACTGATGATGTAATCAGCCAACCTGGAGGTAAAAAGTTTTTCTCAATCTTTGACCAGAAAGATTCCTTCTGGCAAGTGGTGCTTGATTCGGACAGTGCTTTGAAGTGTACTTTCAATACGCCATTCGGGCATTACTGTTTTAACAGAAAGCCATTTGGCTTTTGTTCCGCAAGTGAGGTGCTGCAGAATAGAAATGAGTGTACTTTTGGAGATATTTGAGGTGGACACTTTATCGCTGACGATATGATCATCGCAGGCACTGATGAAGCTCAGCACGATTAGAGTGTGAGGACACTCCTTGACCGGGCCAGAGCTGGTGGAGTGATTTTTAACCGCCAGAAGATCCAATGGAAGGTATCAGAGGTCATGTTTATGGGACACCTTGTCTCTGCTGACGGCTTCGAGGCAGACCGGGAAAAGGTCCAAGCAATCGCGGATATGCCAACACCCACAAGCAAGGCTGATTTACAGCGTGTGCTGGGTGTAATCAACTACTTATCGTGTTTCATTCCTGACATGTTGGTAATCACAACCTTGCTTCAGCATTTGCTCAAGAAAGATTCACATTGGCAATAGCAGCCAGAGCAGGCAGCAGTATTCAATAAGCTAAAACAAGCCATATCTGCGCCGGTGCTAAAATTATTTGACCCGTTAAGACCATCTGTTGTGCAAGCTGACGCATAATCAACCGGCTTGGGAGCCTGTCTGCTGCAGAATGGCTGGCCGGTCGCAAATGCATCTCGTTCATTGTCTGCTGTGGAAGAGAAATATGCCAAAATTTAGAAATAGATGTTCGGGGTGATATTAACCATGGAGAAGTTTCACCACTATGTCCGCAGATTCAAGACTGAGATGCAGACCGACCATCAACCTCTCATCGCAATTGTCAAGAAACCACTGTACAGAGCTTCGCCAAGGCTTCAGTTGATGCTACTTCGACTTATGCATTATGACATGTCTGTAAAATACGTTTCTGGGAAGCTACTGTACATTCCAGACACTTTGTCAAGGGCACCGAGCGGCTCTGTCCTGATGTACGTCACCATTGTCGAGGACATGCAGTTGAGGGTGCATCAGCTCATGACCCATCTGCAAGTCAGCCAGAGCAAGCTGGACCTGTTGTGTGGTGTCACTGCAGATGACAACGATTTACAATTACTGGCTGGATACTTTCTGAACGACTGGCCAATGCACCAGACCAACCTTCCCATGTCCATCAGACCTTTCTGGAATCTCAGGGATGAGCTACACATGGCAAATGACATGGTTTTTGTTGGTGAGTGTTTGGTAATTCCTGCCACACACCGGTCTGACATTCTGCGGCAAATACACGAAGACCATTTTGGGCAGGAGAAATGTAAAGCCAGGGCACGCCAAATGGTCTTTTGGCCTAGTATCACCTCAGATGTATAAAGGCTGGTTGCCAAGCGCTCAAAGTGTGCCAAGTTCAGACCAGCCAACATTAAAGAGCCACTTTTTCCACGTGATCCTCCCCTGGGCCGTGGCAGAAAGTGGGAGCACACATTTTCCACTTCGCTGGAAAGCATTTCCTCCTGATCGTGGATTATTTCTCAAAGTATCTTGAGGTCATAAGCATTTGTGGGCTCACTGCAAAGCACGTTATTGAAGCTCTGAAGTCCGTGTTCGCCAGACAGGGCACACCCAAGGAATTATTTATGGACAACATGCCATTTGCCAATCCTGAGCTGAGGAAATTCGCCCAGGAATGGGGGTTCAAGGTTATGACCTCCAGCCCTACATATCCTCAATCTCATGGACAATCTGAGCGTGCAGTACAGACTATCAAGCAAGGGCTCAGAAAAGCCGCCGAGGGTGGTCACGATAACCAATTGATGTTACGATCCTACCGGAACACACCACTGGCAGGTCTTCCATACTCTCCAACACAGCTACTGATATGCAGGAGGCTCAGAAATCAATTGCCATGGAGTGACCGGGCTCTGGAACCACAAGTTCCAGTTGATGTTCGGCGTTTGTTGGTGCAGCAACAGCAACGTGCTAAACATTTCTATGACCGGGGTGCTAAAGAGCTAATGCTATTATTACTGGGAGACAGCATTCGTGTACAGCGTAACAAGACCTGGGAACCAGTGGTCATTACGGCTAAACACCAAACACCACGTTCCTACGTCATCACCACCCCAGAGGGGCATGTGTACTGGCGAAACCGTAAGCATCTCCGCAGCATGGATGAGGCTCCTTCGCCCGATGCTACACCGCCGGAGGAATTTCAACAAGAGGAGACCATTTCGCTCCAGGAGTTTTTCACAACAGAAACACAGCAGCACGCTCCAACACACTGTACTTCACCACACTCCCGACGCTCTTCTCACATCTCGAAACGTCCAGAGCGTTTCAAAGACTATGTGATGATTGATGATTGATTTCCATAGCTAATTTGGATGCTGATGATTTTGTTTTTTGTTTGTTGTCGTTTTCATGCCTGGGGTAATATCCGACAGTGATATACCATTTATCCGAAATATCCATTTCAATGGTGATTCATATGTGTATTGGAGGGGATGGATGTTGTGGGTGTTGCTACTAGATCTTGTAGATCTGGAATTACCGGAACTCTATGTCATTTCCCTTCTGGGATTATTTAATTATTAAAGCCGTTGCTTTGATCCTGTGTTCGACCATTACATTGAGGAAAGAAAAAAGGAACATTTTGATTACAACTCAAACGAGGTAATGCACGTTTTGTCCTCGGCGATCGCGGAAACTGTAATATACACCGCCCAATAAAGGTACGTCAATTCTCATATTTTGCAGGAGAAAGAAAACTGATATTTCATGAAAAAATAAAAATTTAAACTTTGTAGGACGTCAAACAGTTACTTTTTGTCTGCGAGACAATGACGTTTCCCTTACCACAATTTGCAACGGCTGTTGCAAGCAAAAATATCCCATGTTTGCATCCATGCGAAGTGTGAAAATAGACGTCCGTACACATGACGTCATCACGCAGCGATGTCTGCAATAACAGGAATGCACTAATAATTGGAGCCTTTTTTATAACATAGTAAAACTCATGGAAAAATGATATGATAGAAGATAGAGGATAGAAAGTTTATTTGCTGATTACGATGAGAGGGAGAAGAATAGGTGAACAAGAGTAGGATATATGCAAACATAGCAGTTTTTTGTGCCAGGTGTCTCACTGTCGCCTAATCTAATATACTAGTGCGTGGCCGTCCGTGCAAAAATAAAAAAAAAACTTTCAAACAAATACACAGGCCGTTCCTTCACTCTCGTAAACGACGACTGGATTGGGGCATTGTGCTTATCTATAAATGTGCATAAGAAATCGCGAAATTATTAGAATACAGTAAGTCATCACTATCCGGAAGTCCGTACGTTGTAACCCGTAATGGGGAACGCGCTCTAACTTGGCCATAACTTGGGAACCACTTGTCCCATTAATTTCAAACCTTGAAAAGGCAAACAAACAGAGATTGCTGGAATTATAGATAGATAGATAGAAGATAGATAGATACTGTGGGTGCAAAATGCCAAGCAACGTGTCCTGTCATTGGTAACTGAGGATCTCTTCCCCAACGGCCACGCCTACGCAGCAACGTGTCCTGTCATTGGTAACTGAGGATCTCTTCCCCAACGGCCACGCCTACGCAGCAACGTGCCCTGTCATTGGTTTGGTAAATAAATGGCCATAACTTGGGAACCACTTGTCCAATTAATATCAAACCTTGAAAAGGCACATACTCAGGTCCCCAGCAATATACCTGGCAAGTTTCAATTAGATCGGACCAGTGGTTGTCGAGAAACAGCGGTCACAGACAGACAGACACACACAGACACACAGAGATTGCTGGAATTATAGATAGATAAAACTGAGTTCGTGTCTGTGGGTGGATGTGTTGGTCTGAACAAGGTACGTTTTCATTATAACGAAAATACTCACGTACTGTATGCTGTTGAGCTGTCCAGTGGTGTGTTCAGTTACCAAGCAGCTATTTAGTGCTTGCCAAGCCAGCCGTTCCTTAACGGTTTCCAATGGAGTGCTTGTTTGAGTGCTTAAGCCACTTGGCAAGCGCTCTACACGAAACTTGGTAACTGAACACACCCCAGATTCATGACATGGCAATGAGGATAAACATCTTTAGCATCATTATTTATTTTGTCCCTCAAGGGGTGGGGTGGGAAGACAGTCCCAGTGTTGCCCAGCAATGCCGGGTACCCTTGCTAATATATTGTATAGAAAGGGACAGAAAAAAAAAAAAGGTTCGACCTGCTCCCTGCACATACGGGGGTGAGTCCTGACTTGGTGTGCCTCACGTTTCCTCCAGTCACGCACCACAACCACGCCATTCTGAGTTGAAACCAAAAACCCGAAACAGATGCACAGTGCCAGAGCAACCCTCTCAAAAGACCAACTTGGGGAAGCTGTCCCAAAAAATGAACCAACCAAAGACAACAAACTGAACATGCCAGCACAGCATACCTGGCTTTCTACTCCCTAATCGGGAAGGCGTGTTTTACAGCCATTGGATGCTTATTGGCCAGGTGGAGGTTGGTGGGACTCCCACCTTCAGAGAGACTCATGGTTTCCAAGATGCAGATCTCCCACTTAGGCCACATGGTTTTTGCCGCCCCTTCAGTTGCTCGAGTTGTGTGAATTATTGACACAGCTTAATATAAATTTACACAGACAGATTACATTGGGGGAATGCTACAGAATAAACCAAAGGGGGGTGGGGTAGAGGGAGGTTGTGGGCTGGAATGGGGTTAGACGCAAACACCTGGGGTAAGGGTCTTATCCGTAATGATATATTCATGGCTCAAGCTACTAATATGTGTATACTGTACTCATTTTTTTTAAATGAAAGACTCCAGAGCATTTCATATCTTTTGTATCTGGGAAGATTGGTTTGGTAGCATTATTGTACCTACCTATTTAAGATGCAGGGAGATCCATTGCTACCCTCATCTAATAGAGGGATCAAATTAATGGAACAAGCCTTCAAAGTATTTAACAAGAAAAAAGCAATCAGATTGCAAACCCTCACCAGGACTTCTTTTGAGTGGTGCATTTTTATAGTTTTTAGGGTAAATCCAATATGGCTGGCAAACCATGTGATCTTTGACATCATATGTGTGACCCTTTTGTTCCTCATGGATAGGCGGTCATACGTATAAAGTTTCTCCTCGGTCTGTTCAGCCACTTCAGAGAAGAAGATTTTTGAAGGTTTTTTAATTTTTTTTTTTTTTTTTTTACAATATGGCTGCTAAATCACATGACTGATGATGTCATGGATTTTTTTTTCTGTGGACCATTTTATCCCGAGATGACACTCAAAATTTTTCACACTGATCGGATGTGGCATTCCACATATGCAATTATGTCATAACGAAGGTATCCATGACATCTTAAAAAAAAATCACACTCATTCCCCATGAGGAGTACTTGAAGAGTGCAAAGTTTAAATTTTTCCTTTGTGCAGTTTCAGGGATCCAAAGTTTTTCTGTTTTTCCAATATGGCTGCTACACCACATGACCCATGACATCATAATTATCATGAGAACATTCTGCATGAATAGTCGCACCAATAGTGAAAATTTCGTCTCAATCCGACAAGTGGTTGTGGCGAGAGAAAAAACACGACAGTTCTGTGCAGACAGACAAACAAACGGACCCAAATGCAATACCCTCTCCTTTGGTGAGGGTAAAAATGTGATTTTTAAGGGATTAAGGGAATTTGAGAGATTAAAGAGATTGAGAGATTGAGAGATCAAAGGGCGGAGGAGCTCCTTGTGAGCCAACGGCCATCCATATCTAGTGCCCAACTGTGTCTGCGGACGTCCTCCTGCAGTTGGGTTACTTCTTATTAGGAGGTTGGTGGCAGGATTTGCACTCCGGCCACCGTAAAACGCTTCATTCCGCAAAACGCAAAAACGCAAAAAAATCTGAAAACCCACTCCGTGGGAGTACCTCCTGTTCAGCTTCCCTTCGCAGGGCAGCTCACCGGATGACAGGATTGGGGCAAAGCCTTCGGGACCCCCAATCTTTGATAGGAGGGAAACCACGGGGTAACATCCCTGGGTCAGATTGCGGGAGAGTGTGTCGGACTGGTGCTGAGGTGTCGTCCACCAGACGGCGGTCTCCTTGGGTTAACCTGAGGCGGTCCCTTCGGGTGGGTGCCTGGAATGTCCTATCCCTTAGAGAGGATGATCACCTGTCTCTGTTATCATCTGAGCTCAAGCGTTTGGACATCGGGATTGCAGCTCTCTCTGAGGTTCGGAGACCGGATTGCGGCGAGATAATGGTGGGTGGTTACACCTACTATTGGTCTGGTCGCTCTGATGGTTACCATACCCAAGGAGTTGCTGTAGCTGTGTCCAATAAGCTGACCCCAATGATAATTGAGGTAACACCGGTCAACGAGCGTATTATGAGATTAAGGATTCGCCACTCCTTAGGTGTCATTTCCCTGGTCTCTGTTTATGCTCCGACTGAGGCGAGTGATCTCACCGTGAAGGATGCATTCTACGCCACACTCGAGTCTGTGGTTGATTAGTGCCCCAGACGAGATACACTTCTAGTCTTGGGGTATTTCAATGCATCGACTGGAACTGATAGGGATGGTTATGAGGTGTGTGTTGGTCCCCATGGGTCAGGAACTATGAACCAGAATAGCACTAAGTTCCTTGACTTTGCAAGAAGTCATGGACTTAGGGTGGCTGGTTCATGGTTTCAGCGCCCGCAAGCTCATCGCTGGACTTGGTATTCCAATGCTGGCGGTGTGGCAAAGGAGATTGACCATGTCCTCATTGACGGTCGTTGGAGGATGATCCAGAACTGCAGGGTCTACCGGAGTGCTCAGTTCCTCAATACTGACCACAGGCTTGTTGTAGCAACTCTAAAGCTGCACCTTAAATCCTGGAGAATGGTACCATCCCAGCCGAGGCTGGATGTTGCCAAGCTCAGGGATGAGAGAGTAGCTGAGGAGTTTGCGAACAGGCTAAGTGGACACTTGGGGGGTCTGGGTGCTTTGGGGGGTCCTGAAGAGTTGTGGAGCACCTTCAAGACCACCGTCCTTGGTGTTGCCGGTGGATGCCTTGGAGTTCACCACAGGGCAAAGAAGAATTTTGTCTCTCAAGGGACACTGGATACCATTGACCAGAGTCGCAGGGCCAGGCTGAATGGCAGAGCTGAGCTGTTCAGGGACCTGAGGCGTAAAACTGTACGTGCACTGAGGGTGGACAAGGAGGCCTATGTGCGAGGAATCTGTGAGGGGGTAGAGCATCACCTGTGGACAGGTGATTCTCGTCCCGCTTACAGGGGAATTCGCGCATTACGTTCATCCAAGCCCATCCCTCGGAGCACTGCAGTTCGAGCAGAGAGTGGTAGGCTCTTGACAGAGGATTCTGAAGTGAAGGCCCGCTGGGCCGGTTACTTTGAGCGGTTGTACCAGGCTGATCACCCAGCTGTCGAGTTGGACGTCAAGGGTGTTACAATCCCTGTTGCTGACCCTCGAATCAACTGTGGTCCACCATCGCTTGTGGAAACACGGGCTGCGGTGAACCAGTTGAAACGGGGCAAAGCTCCAGGGATCTGTGGCATCCATGCTGAACTTCTCAAGGCTGGTGGAAATGCTGCACTCGTGTCGTTGCATGCAGTTTTGTGCTCTGCCTGGAACACAGGCATCATCCCAACTGACTGGAAGAGGGGCCTTGTTGTCCCTCTCTGGAAAGGGAAGGGTGATCACCAAGACTGCAACAACTACCGAGGGGTGACGCTGCTCTCAGTGCCGGGCAAGGTCTTTGCTCGGATAATTCTAGATAGGGTTCGCCACCATCTGCTTGAGCACCAGCGTCCAGAGCAGTCAGGCTTTACACCAAAGAGGTCAACGATTGACCGTATCCTTGCACTTCGTGTCCTCACCCCGAACGCAGACGAGAGTTTCGGCAGGGGCTGCTTGCAGCCTATGTTGATCTCTGTAAAGCGTTCGATTCAGTGAATCGGGATGTCCTCTGGAGGATTCTTGGTCTTCGTGGGGTGCCACCGAAACTGATCGATCTGATGTCTGAACTCTACTCTGGTACTGAGAGTGCTGTGAAGTGTGGTGGTACCATCTCTGACTTATTTCCAGTTGTTACTGGAGTTCGTCAGGGATGTGTACTTGCCCCCACACTTTTCAGCACTTGTATGGACTGGATTTTTGGGAGGATGTCGGAGAGATCAAGTTGCGGTGCATCGTTTGGCAATGTCAAGATCTCGGACCTTGATTTTGCAGATGATGCAGTCATCTTTGCGGAGACTTTAGATATCCTCTTGGGGGCCCTCGAGGTGCTGAATGAGGAGTCGGAGCCGTTGGGATTACGGATTTCTTGGGTCAAAACTAAGATCCAGGCTTTCGGTGACATCTTGGATGCTGCTGTTCTGTCTGTGTCTGTTTGTGGTGAGGATGTTGAGGTCGTGGATAGATTCACTTACCTTGGCAGTGATATTCATGTCTCCGCAGGTTGTGAGCCGGAGGTCAATAGACGTCTGGGTCGGGCCTGGGGAGTCATGGATTCACTGGATCATGGGGTGTGGCGCTGCCGGTACCTGTGCGGGAGGACGAAAGTCCGAGTCTTCAGGTCCTTGGTACTTCCAGTCTTGCTCTATGGGTGCGAGACTTGGACTTTGACCAAGGATCTGAGACGGAGACTTAATTCCTTTGGTACCAGGTCTCTTCGGAGAATCCTTGGCTATCGCTGGTCGGATTTTGTGTCCAACGAGCGGTTGCTGAGAGAGACTCGGATGAGATTTGTTACCTGTATAGTCCGTGAGCGTCAGCTGCGGCTGTATGGACATGTGGCTCGTTTTCCTGACGCTGATCCTGCTCACCAGATTCTCTCAGCGAGGGAGTCTCATGAGTGGAGGAGGCCAGTGGGCCGACCACGTGCCTCATGGTTGCAGCAGGTTGACCATCATCTCAAGGAGATGGGGATGGGCCTGGCATCTGCCTGGTGGATGGCCAGACGGAGGCCCCTGTAGTACCGGCGGAAAGTGGACGCAGCGACGCGCTGTTCTGGCACATGCTCCCATACCTGACCTGACCTGAGAGATTAAGGGAAGTTACAAGTGTAGATGGCAACATGTTTGGATTTATGAAAGGAAGATCTACAGCTGACACAATAATTCATAGTTGGACAGATCCAAGAGAAATATTTGACCAAAAAATTAAATTGTATACTGAAAAGCAAAAGAAACTTACCACTTGTTTGAAATGTCATAAAATTGTAACAGTTCAAAATAAAACAAACCAAGAATTGCTCATTGAAACATTGGCATTTTATTGATGACATGTCAAGTTTTTGACTAAGATACACCATCTTATAAGTTTGTTCTACAGTACAGAACAGCACAGGGTGCAATGTCAGTCCCCTTTCAATAGCGTGTGTGGCCACCATTGTTTTGGATACAGGCAGTGCATCGTCGGCGCATACTGCCTACCAGTCTTTGGATGGATTGCTGCTGGATTCTGTCCCACTCAGTCCTCAATGTCTGAAGCCATCTGAATTAGGACCATCTGCCTGTCCTGCCTTGCAGTGGTGACTCTTGGCCTCCCTGCTCAAGGTCTGTCATCTGCAGAGTTGTGGAGGGTGTCTCTGTCCACCAGGGCCGATATCGTCTGGTGTGAACAGCCAAGGCAACGTACCACCTCACGGTAGCTCAATCCGCCTTTCAGTATGCCCAAGGCACACTGCCGTTGCTCCCTTGACAATCGTGGCATGTTGATTGAAATTCCCATTTTGCACTGGCCTTTTTAAAGCCAATATCAAGACATCACGTGCAGCTCATTAAAATCATCCTGTACCCCTTGGCTAATCACTGACAGTCAAAACGGCTGTTCAACAGCTGTGCTATGAAGTGACCGTTGAAGGTTCAAGTGACCATCCGTGACCATTTTGTCTGACAGTGAGGACACTATTGTCCACAAGTAAGTTCACACATTTACTACACGCAGTGTTATTGTTGATATTTGAAGGTTTAAAAGGTGGTAAGTTTCTTTTGCGTTTCAGTATGTTTACGTATTTGTAAATCTTGAAAGATAGATAACCAAGAAGAGTTGTTGAAAATGGGCATTTCGGAGGCATGGAGTGACAGAATTACTTGTAATGGTAGTAATGTCAATACGTTCATTTCCGAGAACAGCAGTGAGAACAAAAGGATGCATGGAACCTTTTGATGCAAGTGTTGGTATGCATCAGTGATCCACGCAGAGTCAACTATTATTTATTCTCACGTTGGAGGAACTCACAAAAAACGCTCTTGTGATTAAATGATTTGGTCTTGACGTATAAAATAGAGCAACAAGTGAAGATCGTTTCATGTATGGAAGGAGGCATTGGAGAATAAAGAACTTGAAGTAAATGTGGGTAAGACCAAGTTTATTGTGAACAGAAAAGGGAAGTGGAAAGTGGCCATGTGCTCTGTTTGGCAAAAGTGTTGGGGCAACTCGATTTGGTGAGTTCTGTTTGTGAAAGGTAGTGCCACAATAAGCAGAATGGAGTGATGGATAGTTTAAATCAGGTCGCTGGTCAGTTTAGGTATCAGAATGTTTAAAAGGAACTCCAGAGGTTGATCACACCATAATGCACGAAGATAGGGATTCGGAGTGGAAATTGAAAGGGTGAAGAAATTTTGTTAGAATATATGTTGGATGTCCGGGGGGGGGGGTCAGAAATGGTTGTAAAGACTATGATGAAAGTAGCTTGGTTTAAATAGAAAGAGTTAGGTGTCCTAATAAACAAGTACTGTATTTGCCAAGGACCATGAAGGCAAGAGCGTATTTCACCTGTGTAAACGGCCAGCCCTATTGTATGGTGGTGAAACACAGGCCATGATGGAATGGAAGATGAAAGGCGGATATAAAGAATGGAGATGGATATGTGGTATTTCATTGAAAGATAAACGGTAGAGTGAAGATCTTAGAAATATGCTGAAAAGTTGCAGTATAGCGATGGAATTGATAAAGAAGGCTGATATGGTTTGGTCATGTAGCCAGAAAAACAGAAGATTAATCCATTAAGGAGATGGTGGGCAGTAAGTTTTGAAGCAAATGGAGAAGGACCAAGATGAAGGCCAAATAAAACATGGCAGGAAATTTTGAACGATATGAAAATATTGGGTCTGAAGAACGAAGATGGAAACTATAAGGGCACTCGGTAGAGCGCATACCACCACCACCTAATGCCTTATCCACATGAACACGTCGGGCCCAATACATTTTTGAAATATCATGCTATATACGAGGGGCAGTCAATAAGTAACCTTAAAATGGCGAAATTTGAGAATGTAATGTGTGTAGTTGTAGACGACATGTTATATCTATGGGTAAGAGTCATGTTTTGCCTGTTTTAGATCTGGCAACATTGAGCATATTACGTCAGTCGAGCAGTTCCAAGATGGGGGCTCCCTTAGAAGCATACACCAGTGAAGAGCAACGTTCTGTCATCCGTTCCTTGGGAAGTGAGGGTGTGAATCCAGGTGAAATCCACCGCAGAATGAAAATGCAACATGGTGACGCATGTTTATCACTGCATCAGGTGTATGACTGTGACAGGAAGTTTAAAAGTGGAGTTCTTTCATTTTGGGTTTTAGTTGTCATGGCACACATCTTGCAGACACTTTGTGGAAACTTAGCATGTTGTGAATGACATGGTGTGCTGAACCATGGCTAATGTTCAATTTGGAAACCACTTTATCCAGCATAATGCAATGGTTTTCCCTTAGCACGCACTCAACTCCTGCAACTATTTCTGGTGTGTCAGCTGTGTGAAGCTGGCCCGAGCGAGCAGCGTCTGCCACACTGGACACTCCACTTTTGAACTTCCTGCCCAGTCATACACCTGCTGCAGTGATAAACATGCATCACAGACAGAGCACACAGACACACAGACACACAAGAGCACACAGACAGACAGACAGACAAACAAGAAAACAAGAAAAATGTCATGCAGAGTGCAACACTTGCAAAATCCACCCCCCTCTCCAAAGGTTGCATTTTCATTAAGATTAAAACTGACAATCTTAATCAAAGCTCAGGTCAATCAGATGAAAATTATTTTTCAAATTGAAATTGATGATTTTAGAAGCTTGACCTTGAGTTGACCTTTGACCTTGTAACCTCAAAAATAGTTGGTTTTCAAATTCAGAGGGGCACTATGCAATTGCTGCTTAATTTCTCAGGTTAATCAGGTGAAAATTGATGATTTTTCAGATGAAATTTGATGATTTTAGAAGTTTGACCTTGAGTTGACCTATGACCTCAAAAATTGTTGCTTTCCCAATTCAATGATGCAATATGCAAATCCTATTCAAATTTCAAGTCAATCGGATGAAAAATGACGATTGTAGAAACTCCACCTCAAGATGACCTTTGATCTTTGACCTCAAAATAAATAGGCTTCTCAGTTGAGACTACCTCTACAACATGGTAAAGTTTCATGACGATCGGTTTAGAATTGTGACCTGAAGGTGATTGATAAACAGACAGACAGAATAACAAAATCGACTGACCAATATACTTGAAAAACCTTCGATTTTGCAAGGAACAAATAGACAGAGAGGGGGTGAAAACATAACCTCCTTCACCTTCGGTGGCGGAGTGGATGGGGGGATGGGATGGGGAGCTGTGTTGATGTGGAGAGCTGTGTTGAACGAATCATGATAATTTGATAGCTGTTTATTGGAAAAGGAGAACAAATGATGTGTACACATCTTTGTTCAATGACCTGCAAACTTGTCTATAAACTAGGTATTTAACAAAATATAACTCGACGTCAAGATGACCTTTGACCTTTGACCTCAAAATCAATAGGCTTCTCAGTTGAGACTCTAATAGCACATGCTCCATTACCTTTCTAATGTTTTCAAATCTGTCTCTGGGGGCTTTTCCCTTGATCAGGTCGGCGCTATTAAGATGACAATGGCTTCACCGGGTGTAGTCTATTTGACGAACCTAAACCTGACAGCTTTAAGTTGATTGTGCTCCCTCTGCACGGTTGTGCAGGACCCTAGACCACTGTTTTCCAAAGAATACCGTTGATTCGGTGGTAACATAGTCAGATAAATTTGTGCAGTTGCTGAGTTTGCATCTTCCATCTTCAACCATTAAATGAAACATTTGTGATTCCCTGTTGCTTTTCAGTCTGTTTGATACTGCTGAAGCAGTCTTCAAACACTGTGGCTCTGAACATGACTTCAACTTGGAAGGATTTGTAAGAGAAAATGGTATGTTTTATTTATTTACTAATTCATTAATTCATTCATTCATTCATTCATTTGTTTATCTTCATTGCTCTTTCCGTGATATGCTGCAAGAGCCAGCTCCAGGCTGATGAGCCTCAGAAGGCAAAATGTCCATTCTTCACAATCCCTTTATTCCTGTCATTTTTTTTAAGCCTCACCCTTTCCTAAAGGGGGCAGAAAAGGCCATTGCACTCGGTGTGCATGCCACTGGAGTGGTCCTTATTTTTGAAGTTGAGATTTTCAACACTTTCACCTCCTCATTTTGTTTCAATTTACAAGTAATTAATTCACACCAAATTTTATCCTGGATATCGATGAATATCCAGGGGTTGCTCGATGAAATTGACGGTTTACCTTGTGGCTTGCATTATATGTACGTATTCTGAAACAAAATTAAACAAAAATCTTCTGTATTTGGCATGTCAGCATAATATCTTGGAACTTGTCCTGGCATGTTTCAAAAGGCAGTACGAGGGTTCTCCTCTGGTCCAGATATTGCAATTGTCAAGTGATTCCAGCAAATCCAGTTGTGAAATTGCAGCTGACCATGAAGAAGTAGCAGAAACCTTGGAGGAAGTCTAGGAAAGTGTCATTAAGTTTAGTACAAGCCAACTTCAGGTCATCCAACCCAGAGTTTATGAAAAGCTCCTTGTACTATCCATAAACCTTGGTGGCATCCCTCCTCATGAAGTGCGATTTGTAGCACATGGAGCCCAACATCATGCAAGATGGATGGCCAAGGCATTGCATTTCCTCACTAACTGCATGTTTAGCACACATTTAGAGCTCACTGGCTATTTATTTATTTATTTATTTAATTTATTTAATTTAAATGAACCTTCAGGCATGGTTCAATGCTACCTGTGCCATTTTCTGCTCCTCACAATGACGTTAACTTCCTTCAACATTTTAAGTATGAGAAATTGAATTCTGCCCTTTTAAAGTCTGCCTGTTCTAAATTTGCTGGGCATTTATGTTATCTTGATGAGGAGCTCATTGGTTTGGCATTCTTTGATTCGGTTGTACCCACGGAGTCAAAACGAGCAATGGTGAAGGCACTAAATTAAATGGAAGCCTCCAACGTGCATCTCACTGAATAACAGGAAGGTTGAGGACATGTCGATTGAAGATTTTGTCACAAAGAACCTGAAAATAACAGGTAGTTTTCTGGATTCAGACTCCGAGTCATGGGAGCTCCACAGGATTAAAAGAAGGCACTACAGACCATTGAATACTTAAAGCTGTTAAATGACAATGCTGAAAAGTATGTGGCCCTAATTGAAGAGAACAATGCAATTATAACAAAGAAGAAAAATACAAAAACCGCTCCTCCAAGTTGTGCAGGACCATATAAGCTGTTTTCACAAAAGCAAAAAGGAAACTATGTCAATATGAAATTGACTAACCATGCCAGGCCACTGTAGTCCAGAACTTCAATCTCATTGAGCAACTTCGATAAGTATGGTCCAAACTGGATGAAATTTGACGATGCTTTCTGTATGTTGGAACAAAATTAGGGGGTGGGGTGGGTGACAGCTTTAGGACTTTACTTGCAAATAAGGATCACCACAGTCCAAACACATATCTCCTTTGACATAGATCATTCATTCTCAGATCTACATCACTACATCCTGGTAAGCTCAACATTGTTAAACACTCAGTCTTGTTACATTTACACCCAAAAGAGAGACCAATAATCCAGGTAAAAGCACCACTTGCTGTCCGAGAATGTCAGGCAAACAAACGTGTTCACGTGAAAATGATCGATTCTCTGGCTTGAGCTATCCAGGAAATTTCCTTTCATTTTGGTTGGTTTCCTTCAAAGGAAGATATTGCAGCCATTTCATTACTTCACATACGACCATCGCTCTTTTTGGCCAATTTGTCGGAAGAATCTGAAATGCCCACTTAATTCCAGCAAATTGCAATACAACAGACAGAGCCTTAAAGAATTCAGATCCTTGCCTGGATATATACACAGATTGCAGTAGATCTGAGAATTAATTATCTATATTGATTTATATCTGTTTGTGGACTCATGGGCACTTACACTGGCACACCGATTGCAATGTCCTTTCCCCTACATTTGGGAATGCGTTGTGCTAAAGTCTAATTATTGTAACAAGCCTAAACTGAGTGTTAATGTTCATGATGGTTTGTTGTTTTCTAGGGATTGGATTCTACGATTACATCAAAATGATCAATTACATACGGAAAAGGGTAAGGGAAATTGGAGTACACTGCTCTTGGTCATAGATTGGATAATGGAAGGAACCCATTAAACTTGTTTTCTTGTGACTTTCATCCACTTTCTCAGTCCTCCCCCCTTACCATCTAGCACAGGATGCATCTAGTCTTTTATGATATGCTTCATTAACTCTCTCATTTGTCCTCTTCCTCTCTGTCCACATCCTGGAGTTTGCAAAAAAAAAAAAAAAAATTGCTGATGGGGGGTAAGGGGGGGGAATAAAATTCTCTCTCTCTCTCTCTCTCTCTCTCTCTCTCTCTCTCTCTCTCTCTCTCTCTCTCTCTCTCTCTCTATCTCTATCTCTATCTCTATCTCTATCTCTATCTCTATCTCTATCTCTATCTCTATCTCTCTCACACTCTTTTAATTATTCCTCTCCTTTGGATTCTTCCTCAAGTTTCCCAGTCTTTGATCCGTTGTTCTACCGTTTATTATTAGTTCATCTCATCTCGATTCTCGAAGAGATGAACTTATAAAATGGGTCGTGATGTCCGTCCATCCTTCCGGTCATCTGTTAACCTTTTGCGATTTTTGCTACTACTACTCCCTTGTCACCCAGCTGATTTTTCTGAAACTTGACGCATGAATAAAAGACAGTAGCCCGCACAATCGTTTGGGCTTTGATTTTTCGATTTCGGATCATGGGGGTTCCCGGGGGTGGTGGGGGAGGGGGCGGTGTTACCCCCTGAAACTTCGGATCCCGACTCGTCCCTTATTTACCAACTGATTGCTCTGAGACCAGATACAGCCTTTTTACAAGATGGTCTGCAGGACTGCTCAATGTTAGATTTTTTTTTTTTGATTTATTATCAGGATGCTCTCAGGGGCGTTCCCCCAAATTGACTCCAGTCGAACATCCACAACATTTGCCAGATTTTGGATTCCCATTCGGGGCTATTTATTTACTTGTTATTTTTTCATATCGCTTCACTTCGCTGATGGATTTTCACCCTATCGTTTGCCCGAGGACATCTTCCATCTGCTTGGAAGTCCGTTAACATCACCTTCATCAGCCAACTTCTTCTTCTTAATTGCCACAATTATTCCCACATTCTTGCAGGACTGGCTGGGGGAATTTGGCTCAAGTCTTTCACGAACCGGCTGGCCAGGCCTGACGTTCGACTAAAGTTAGGGCAGGAATTTGTAATTTGGCCAGGGTGCTGGTAATAGCTTGCCGACTCTTCACAAAGGACACCTTTGGATCTTTAACATCCACTAACTAATGCCGGCAGATGGGACGCACGGTTTAATGCCCATCCAAGAGATGACACACACTTTGACGAATCGCCCTGCCTGTGAAACACTGGGATGACAGATTATAGCTGGTTCGTGATTCGAACCTTGACGAGACAGCTCGGAGGCGAGTGTGCATGCCTCTAGGACATGCTGCGACCCATCTTCTTCAGCCAATCTTGCTGCTTATACATGGCAGTCAGAGAAAATTAACTTCCGCTTCACTGTGAAGCTCAGGGGTGTATTCAGTTACCAAGTTTTTGTGGAGTGCTCATTAAGTGGCTTACGTACTCAAGCAAGCACTCCATTCAAAACCGTTGATAAGGAATGGTTGGCTTGGCAAGTAGTTACTGAA
The DNA here is from genome assembly GCA_024346535.1 of Eptatretus burgeri. Lineage (NCBI taxonomy): Eukaryota > Metazoa > Chordata > Myxini > Myxiniformes > Myxinidae > Eptatretus > Eptatretus burgeri. The sequence continues at coordinate 52,820 of BROF01002768.1, read as the reverse complement.
CTAGCTGCTTGGTTACTGAACACACCTCTATTGTTTGCTTTGGTTTTAACCTCCGTTTAAAATGAGTGAAATGAAACATTTTGAAAATTTCCAATTATTCTCACTCGTATTTCATCACCGTAATGTTGTTTAAATGATCTTTATATAAGAAGAAGATGATTTGGAAGTTGGTGCTTTATGATACACATTTACATAGAGAGAATCGGGGTCTCCCCCCACCACGTTGAATGTCCTCCCCCAGATATACCACCCTGGCAGAAACCACACTTGATGCACCCTTGGGCAACATGCAAAATTTGGTTTGATTTGGTACATTATTTTTTTTAAAGTTTTTGAAGCATAAATATACAAACAAAAATACAAATGCACTTTTATAGTGTAGATTTCCCCTTTTATTCGTACACTTCTTCCTCTTCACTTTATAAGGGGTGAGGCTGAATGGCACCACGCTTCTGCCCTGCGTTAACATGACGCTCCTCCACCTCCCTCTGTCCCCAGCCAACTCTCTCCACTCTCCAACCACTCCCCACCTTATTTATAACCCTCGTCACACAATCTTGCCATCTCAACCATGGTCTACCTCTTTTCCTCCAACTTGCTACCTCTACTTATCCGCTCTCTTTGCTATTCTCTTGTCCCACATCCACAACACGTGTGCAGCCCACTTCAGCCAGATTTTTACCAATCTCTCCGTCAAGCTTATTTGTACACCAATCTCCTCCTCTGTTCGTCCATACTTCTTCAATCCAATCTATTCATTCCTGACCCCACCCCACCCCCAATCGTTTGGTCTCGTAGACCTGTAGCCTCTGTTGTTGTCTCTCTGTCAGTGCCACCATCTCCAGACCGTAAAGGTAGGCTGGTGTTATGCAAGACACCAGAACTTTCCCTTTCAATATCCTTGATATTGTTACGAATTTTGGCCCGCCCGGCGTGCGATCGGCCACGTAACTCGAATCGCGACGCATCGCCCACCGGAATGGACAATTCAGTTGTGACCATCCTGGAACTACCGCCAGGAGCCAGTCATGGGTGGGGGTTTAACCTCACCACGATCGTGCCAACTGCCCACCCGTGCAGGATAGGGTTGCTCGCCAAATTCGACCTACCTAAGTACCTGCGCGAGTGGTCGACCGGGCGATCGTACCTCGCCGCAGGTCGACTTCGGACACGAACCGCTTAAGCGGCTTGTTCCGTGCTGCAGGGATAACCGAGCGGAGTTATCGTCGATCTCGACGGTTCAGATTACTTATCGGGTGTTTCAACCCACTACCAATCCCTTACGTGATGCAAGATGGAACTTTTAACCGAAGGAAAGGACGCAACAAAACGGGAAACAGTGTGACAAGCAAGCACTTTTATTTCACACACACAACACACGCACGTAAGGCAGTAATGCAATGTGCAGCAAAAGCAAAATGCAACAAAAGCAAAAGCACTACTACTGACTATAATTATTTACAACACTTAAACAATTATACTTGTCAGGACTCGGCGCCACATCATTCATTCAAAATAAACAGGAAAGACCTCCCCATTGGCAGGGAGGTAGACGGGGTCCGTGGACCAAATGTGCGCGGAACCTGGAGGAGCGGCCAGGTCCACGAGACCGCAAAGGTCTTACCCGCGTCCTCGTGACGCGATGGCGGGCAAGCCACAATATCAGCGCAGCTGCGCCCCGACTCCGTGCCCCTGGCGTGGTCGGTGAGCCCTCTCCGGCGTGCTCCATGCAAGCACGGTTTGGTCAGCACTGCGGTTAGGGTGGGGAATGAACAGGGCCACTGGCACTATCTCAGCAAGGATGGGGGGGGGGAATTGTTGATGCTCAGGGTCGAGCGAGGGGAATGGCTGGCTGGCTTGGTCACTTGTGAAAGCGAAGGTGGCTCGAGTCCAGCAACGAGACGACACCAACGACGAGACGAGCCCAGCGACGAGACGACACCAACCACGGGAAAAGCGACCCCCACACTACAACAACGAGTTCCACACAGACTTGCGTCTTTTATAGACCGGGGGAGGAGCCTGTATGCAGATTTTAGGATCAAAACGCGATTGGAGGTGGGGCCACGCCACCCTCTGTTCAGCCATTGGTGTGGCAAAAAGGGGCATGAGCCTCTTTTGATCCGAATTCCTTCCTGAGAGGAATTCACATCCATCGCGCTTGGAGGCAGGGCCACACCGCCTGACGCTCGCCCATTGGACGGAGGAAAAGGGGCGTGAACCTCCCCTGATCCGTTTTCCTCTCCTGAAGGGAACGCATTCATCGCGCTTGGAGGCGGTGCCACACCGCCCGACGCTCACCCATTGGACGGAGGAAAAGGGGCGTGACCCTCCCCTGATCCGAATTTCTCTCCCGTAAGGAGAATCCATTACACTCGCGGCTTGCTGCGTTCGGCAGCAATCACCGAACGGCTTCGGACAGTACGACGTTCGGTGTTGACTGGTGGTGGGGTCGATGGTTGTGGAAGGAGAAAGGCGAAGGTGGTGGGGGGTTTGCTGTGGTGGTTTGGTGGTTGGCGGGCATCGTTTGGGAATGGCGGTGAAGCGATGTTTGCGGGATGGAGTTGTGGAGGTAAAGAGGCGAAGATGGTGGTGTTCGAGTTGTTGGCGGCTTAATGGTCCAAAATAACGATAGAGAAAGAAAAATGGCTAGCTCAAAGCGTCGCAGCCCGGATGAATCACACATATTCCCTCTCAACAACAGGTGTGGGCTAACTACACATGAACTTATCGATATATCTCACCTGAGAACCCTTTATGGTGTATTGCGAATTTTCACAGCCATAACAATATTTTTCTTCCTGCCATCAATCCCTCCACCCTCCTCCATGCATTCACACCCACCTATATATTCCTCCATATCCCTGCCTTTGAACTACCATCCCTGGTCACTGCCCCCCCCCCCCAGGTACTCAAACCTATTTCCCTGCCTAATCTCCTTCCCTTCTCACCTGATATTCATTTCTTCTTTGCTGCCCAACCCACATTACCTCTGTCTTATCCATACTCATCTTCAATCTATGTTTCCACAATGCCTATCAGAAATGCAAATTACGTCATCACCAACCCAGTCTATAAGTGACCCTAGACGAGCCTGAATTGTCAGGAATGGCTTTAACGTGTATGTTTGACCAAAATAATGCTTGTACACATCTTGTCATCGACTCGATTAGTGCTCTATCTCTCACTGTAGGTTGTTGTGCCAGTCTTTGACCAGGGCCATTTCCAGCTGAGAGAAAACTGTGTGCAGACTTCGAGACCACAAACATGTCCTCCTATGATGTCTCGATCATGTTGAATCTGATTTGAGCCTGCAGATCATGCAGGCCTGTCCATGTGACTGGTGTGGTCATGAAGTGCAGCTTTGACATGCATGTGATGGAGATTGACAGTGTCGTCAATAAATTTGAAGTTAGGAACTTGGGGTAGAGGGATGCCCACAGGTGTAGTGATCTCATCCTTGTATCTGACATCAGTCACAACATGATGATGAGATCACTTCTTTGGCCTACTTGAATGCCAATCCATAAACTCACACTGCCTCGCCCCCTCATCTGTCACCCCCCTACCTCTCCCCAGCTGGCCTTTTCAAACTGATCATGTTGCCCACTATTAGTAAATCAGTCCCCACCACCTTCATTGTAGCACCTCCACGGTTTATGTGAAGGTAGAATGTAAACATGCCAGTGAAAATAATATAATGTCGATGATTCGCCTTCCATTTGTGACGTTGCCCATTTCATGCACTGCTGATGATTGTGCTGTATTTGAGGAATGTGAAGCTTAAAAAAAATTGCTTTCCTTTTAAAAGTTTCATCCTTCTGGAAAATCATGTCAGTTTGACACTTCAGCCTCCACCTTAACAACACTTTTAAAACCCTGATTGTCATTGTCCCTGACCAGGCCCCTCGTCCCGAGGAGCTAAAATGTGAAGTGGCATCTCGACCCTGGGACTCTGAGGAATTTCTGTTCCCAGCTCAAGTGAATGATGGGCTTCTGCAGTATGGTTTGTGATTCATCATCTTCCCTCTTCTGCATTTGTTTGAGCATCATGGAGGTTTTTGGGCAGTGCATGTCATTACTTCCCCCTTCCCCCCTTATTCATTCCTACGTAACAATTATAGTTCTCGGAGTAAGGCTTGAGGTGTTTAGTCTTGGTGTCCGTGCTGTCCCGCTTTTTGAAGAACAAGCCCCAAATTTTTCATTAGGTTTGGCCGGGATTCATGCAGCTGAAGAGAGAATCATAACCATAGACCAACAAGTTGTGTTTATACATTTTTGTTTGAGCATAAATATTCACTTTTTTTGATCACCGCATTTTTAATATGTGGCAGATCTCTTACAATTACCTTTTACCATTCAATTATTACCTCTAGCAAAAAAAAAAAAGTTCATTTTCACTTATGGATGCGGTTTTGTTGGAAAATAATGGATTTGTTTTCATTATAAGGCAGAATTTCTGCTCTCAATTGGCTAATATTACAAGTTGGCTAAACCGGGAACCATCAGCGATCTCCGTTCGCATCACTCTAGTTCTCTCATCACTCATGTCATTGCCTCCAGCAGGTGTGCCAGGCTTCTTTTTATACAATGTCTGAGGCTCATAATGGAGCTGACACACACACACACACACACACACACACACACACACACACACGGACAACAGACGAGACAAACCCTTCACACTGCCACTGAGCTTGGGGGGAATTGCCGTCACCTCCCGAGATACTCTGGGTAACAGCGATGTCATAACAATGGCGCTAGCTTTTCTCACCGCACTCAGCGAGGCGTTTCCTCAGGAGGAATTTCCTCCTCCTCATGGATGCCAACCGATGGGGATTGCCCATACTCTATCCTTTTAAATGTCAAGCAAGGAAGCAGCATGTACCTACCATTTAAAACTCTTTGGGATGACTCGGCAAGCAAATTACTGTTTTAGCATCAGAATTGTGTTTTTTTTTCTTCATTCATGTATTTTAAAAACACATCAGTGCTTGTGGAAGAGCTTGGTTAAGACTACGTTGAGTAATGCCCCCCCCTCCTGAACTCCCCTCTGCTACTTCACTGACACCATACAATTTATTTTATCCAATCCCTACTGGTGCTTGCTTGAAGATGACAACAAATCATATTATGAAACTATGAATTTTGAGATCTTGATTATTTCGAAAATAAATAAACAGTTAACTCGTGTTAAAATTTTTTGTGGTTTATTATCATTATCCTATTTTTTCATGCATCATTCAACTGTTTTTCACTCAGATGTTGAGTCATTACTGGAGCACTTGGAAGCTTGTGGAACTGATGGGAAAATGGAGACTGCTGAAGAGAAAGTAACACGAGCTGAGGAGAAGCTTTCCAGCGCTATGTCAGATTTGGAGCGGTTGAGGTCTGCAGAATGATGGATGAATATAATGGTTATATAATTAAACGAAATAAATATAACCTCCGTGGTACTTATCTTTCAAAAATTTGGAACTGTCTTCAACTTTACCTGCCATGCATCTTTTATGAGCTTGACTTCTCAATGTTTCATTCCTTTAAAATCTACTATTTCAGATCAATTTGAATGCAAGTTGAAAATGTGATGTTTTTTTTTTCTCAAATTTGATTTTTTTTTTCTTTCTTTCTCCTGAGCCCCACTAGATGGTGCTATTAGGCCATTTGCTATCGTTCCTCTTTACTGCTGCCTCAACAATGGCTATTTATTGGGGGTCAGGCTTATCAGTCAATGTGACACTTTGTTTGCAGGATAGTGGTTCATGACTTGCTGAATACACCAGAGCCAAGCGTTGATGTGGCGTCATTGCGGCCTAGTGAAGATGAAGCTTACTTTGATTCATACGCTCAGCTCAGCATCCATGAAGTGATGCTTAAGGTACCAGTTGAGAATGCGAGAATTGAGCACTACTATTCTGTATGAACACTTGATCTCCACATACAATCCAAGTTAATCACAGGTGGTGATTTGCATTCAAATGCTTGCACACGCAGCCAGTGCACTACAGGGATTTCATGGTTAACAAGACCGGCATTCGGTAAAGAGCATACCTCCACAATGCTGAACAGTTTACTTTTTTGTATCCCACTGATAAGCCGGATCTGAATCCTGACCTAAACCAACATCTAATCAGCTTGTTCTTGTCACCTAACCAACTCATCCACCAAGTTTCATCTGAGCTGGACCATAACATGATGAAATATCATTCAATTTATATTGTTTTTGGCCCCATCTCTGAACGATGAAGAATCGCTTAAAATTCAAAAATTTCTTGGATCCTGATCTTCACCAAAATTGAATCAATTTGTCCTTGTCACACACCCAACCTGTCCATACATTAACAATCGTGCAAACATTATTGTATTCAAAATATACGTTTTTGAAAAAAATAACTTTTTCATTTGTTGATGTGACACTCAGTAGAGCACATGCGAAATCTGTGAAAATGACATTTCTGAGTCTGTATTTGAAGGACGTTGATTCAGTGCTGAGCAAAATGCCATGCTGGGTAATGTACATGTAATCTAAGAAAAGGTGTACATGATTTAATTTATTGTTCTATGATAACACATCTAACATGAATGTATGATAATACATTAAACCCTCCAGCAAGAAAGGTAAAAAGCGATTTTATATATATATATACAGTGCTCCCTCGCTATATCGCGGTTCACTTTTCACGGCTTCACGACATCGCGGGTTTTATTTTAATTATTTAAAATTAAAATTTATTATTTTAATTATTTTTAAGTAGAATATACTAAAAATAACATTATAAAATAGTAAAAAACAAATTAAAGTTAAAAAATATATATATATGTACAATATTAAAAGAATATTAAATCGAAATTTAAATAAAACTACGTAGTGGCATAGCGGGCTTGTACTAAAAACAAAGAGAGACGCTAGCGTATGGAAAACGGAAACCATCACCTGACGAAGCGCCTGATGAAGAGGCGCCTCCAGTAGAAGAGATTGAATGCTCTTCTTGGCTGTGCAGTACTACATTCATCTCATCATCGTCATCTTCATCGTCATCAGTACTGCACAGCTATCATCATCATCGTCATATCTTCATAGGTCAGTACCCATAATACGTTTTTTTTTATATTTTATAGTACAATATAGTATTTAAAAAATTATTTTTGGTCTTCGGCTTTGCAGCCCCATGAAGTTGCATTTCCAATGAAAATTTTTTAATTTTTTTTTTTAATAACTGATTAAATGTGTGTGGGGAAAGTTAATAAGAGTGTGTGGATGCTGTATAATGGTTTAAAATGTGTTTAAATATATTTAAATAATTAAATAAATATGTGGTTTCAACTTCGCGGATTTTCACCTATCGCGGGTGGGTCTGGAACGCATTAACCGCGATAGGTGAGGGAGCACTGTATATGTATATATATATATATATATATATATATATATATATATATATATATATATATATGTTTGAGTGTGTTTATTTTTTTTTTATATACATGGCCAATGCTCGTAGAAAAGTTAGGACACAAAACAGATCAGGACACAAACATAACAAAGGGTAACAATGAGGTAGAAAGTTTGAATGTAGAAAGTATTGGTAGAAAGGTTGCATTGCCAGGTTGACTCGCTGTAATGACACAGCTGAGATTGTGGATCTACGGATGTTGACCCAAGACCATGGTTTGGAAAGTTTCTCAGCTGGAAGGGATGAAACCTCAGCCGGGTTATTAAGGGAGCCCAGCTGGCCGTCCTGGCAGTCGGAAAATCCAAAGCCTATAAGTTAGGGTTCTTACTTTTGGTAAACAACTATTTTGAGGTTTGCAATCAATATAGTTAATTACAGGGTATTGTAGCATTGGTATCATTTCCAACATTTTTTCAATGTTAATGTAATGCTTTTTAGAGTAGCCGTTATGTTCCAAAATTATTATAATTGTTGACAAATAGATTAATGAAAAAAGTGGTTTGTTGGTTTTTCTTTGTTATATTCCTCCGAAGGGATTGCCTCCGATCTGGAAATGAATAGGATTGATGAAATTGGGTTTGTCTGGAGGTGTGGCTGCCTTGAGTCCTTATACTGTTGGTCAGTCTTTTGGCATCATTAAATTTATCAATCGCAGATATTGGCCATTAAATTAAGATGCAAGAATTTGGAATTGCCCAGGGTGTCGGCATACAATAGCAGTTGGTTTACTGTTTCTGAAAGGTATCCTGAGACACTTTTTTATTATGACCCACAAGGGAGTTTTAGCTTGATGTCTATTTTGTACAAGGTCTGTAAAGACATGGCCTTTCTGCAAAACACCAAGAATATTTATCATTGGCATCTATTACATTGTGAGCCGAGAAGGTTTTTACTACCCCCAGTAATCCCAAACTATGCCTTGATAGCCAGGGTTGGGGTTGCAGATGTTTCTGATCTTACCAAGTAGAAGCAACATCTACCGAGCCAGATGGAGTTTACAGGGTGTTTCTGTTGAATGTCATCATGTACTTTGAAATTCCTGCCCTTTTGCCAATAGCATGAAAAGGCAGGCTTGTGAAAGATAATTCCCTCACATGGTGAGGAAGGAAGTCAAGTAATTGCTGATAGTTTAGGCCAATGAAAATGCACAATGAGCTTGAGTTTCCCATCAAAAGGAGAAAATTATGGTACATCTGCTGAGGAAGAAGGGAAGGAAATTGAAGATTTTAGAAATATCACCTTAGTTGTTGACCTTTTGGTCGATGTTGACCTCAAAAAGAATTGACTTCTTGCTTTTGACAAACTCTACCATGTGCTGAAGTTTCCTGAAGATCGATTTAAAATTGCGAGCTGTAAGCGACAAACAAACAGACAGACAGAATACCAAAATCGACTCACCAATATACTTGAAAAATCTTCGATTTTGCAAGTAACAAGTGAAACCATGGTCGGCGGCTCTGCTGTCCTTTACTTGTGACCTTTATAATAGTGTTGAGTGTGGTCCTTGGAAGCCATCCAGAATGGAGACAAAGTGGCATTTAATGCCATGCTGCCTATCGGATCAGAAGGGTTTGTTTTGGCGTGTGTGTGTGTGTGTGTGTGTGTGTGTGTGTGTGTGTGTGT
>BROF01002768.1:0-14599 GCA_024346535.1 Eptatretus burgeri | reverse complement strand
CCCTTCCGTCCTCTCCCTCCCCTCCGTTGTCTCCCTCCCCCTGCCCTCTCCTCTCCCTCCTCTCCGTCCTCTCCTCTCCGTCCTCTCCTCTCCGTCCTCTCCTCTCCACTCCCCCTCCGTCCAAAATCGAAGATTTTTCAAGTATATTGGTCAGTCAATTTTGATATTACCTCTGCCACAGAAGGTGAAGGAGGTTATGTTTTAACCCCTCTCTGTCTGTTTGTCTGTCTATGTGCAGGATATTTCAAAACGTTGTAGACCGATTTGGATGAAACTTGGTGGACACGTTGGGTGTGTGACAAGGAAGAAATGATTCAATTTTGGTGAAGATCCGGATCTGGAAACGAGAATTTTTTAATCTTCAAAGTTATTCTTCACCATTGAGGGCTAGGGCCAATAAACGATATTTAGCACGATATTTCAAAATGTATTGGGCCCGATATGTTCCCATGGATCAGGCATTATGTGGTGTAGCGGAGATATGTGCTCTACCGAGTACCCTTCTAGTTTCACACTGATTTCATTTTGGTCAAAAAAAATTAAAAAATGAACATGTCTGTCATTTTTAAAATTGCAAACCAAAGTCATCAAACATAACCGACTTTATAATGTCGGTCCAAATCGTTGGCCGAGTGAGCAACTGAGAGAATGCACATGTCTGCTGCAGGTAGAGTGATTCATCAATATGTGTGCAATCCCTCGAATGGACATTAAACTGGATGTCCTGTCACACACTCCCCTCTAACCTGTCTCTAATCTGGGTTTGAATCCCGACCCAACTTTAAACTGTCAGCCCAGTGTTTCACAGACAGGGTGATTCAACAATGTTTGTGCTGTCCCTCGGATGGATGTTAAACTGGACGTCCGTTCGCACTTCTTGCCTCTAAGCTGTCTAGCCATCACCGGCACCAGCCGGTTTGTGGAGGACTTTGGTCAAACTTCCCTCGGCCAACCGGACGAGAAGGTGGGATTAATGGTGGCCATTAACATAAATACACTCATTAATGCTCCCCCTTTAATCTACATTTTAGAAAATATTAAAAGCAATTTCCGACCTACAAACAATCGATTTAAGAACAAGGTTCACGTTATGAATGCCAAACGAGAAGCTGCGGCTTGGCATCCTCGGGTCCTGAGTTCAAATCCCGCGACCGAAGGTCAGCCGAGAAGGGTACTTCTACCTTGAGGGAGTGCCCGCTAGCAACCCATCAAGGGTTGCTTCGTCAACCCATCATCAATGGGTCAACCCATCATCATGCATCAATAACAACCCATCAAGGACTATTGCTGAATCAAATTGGCTGAGTCAGTTTAATTGACTGCATTAACTTGTGCCAAGGTTTGCAAGGCTCACAATAGAACCAGCACCTCCAGCTCTAATGAAGAAAGCAAAACCATTCGAACTCTAGAATACAAACTGGAATGTGATGCATCAGTTGAGGCACTTGGATGCACTAGATGTATTTTGGGGAAATTTAAAATCCTTTTTCATGATTTTCCATGGATGGTTACTCTTTGGAATATTTAGTTATGTTACATTCTGTTTGTATTTTTTGTTTGTTTTTAACCAAATAAATTGAAACATTTGGGAGTAATTGGGGGGTTTACAATTAAATTATTTGATAACATAAACATAGTCTTGATTCCATGAGAGCATCATTTATTCAGATATAGGTGGGGTATGACAAGATAAGCAGGAGTAAAAAAGAAAAATATAAAAGATGAATGGAAATGGAGTATGACTTGAGATGGCAGTGAAGTGTAACATTGAAGCAATGTAAAGGAGGAACACCATTGGACACAGAGTTGTTTCCCCAGGTAGGAAAAGAGGAAGAAAATAATGTAGGTGAGCAAGAAGACTGGAATTTAAAAGGTTGATGGGTGGATGGATGGACAAATTATCAGAAGAATCCATTAATTGTGGCATCACTGAGAAGTGGCATATGGTTTCAATGGCATGAGGAAGAAGAACAGAAGAGAGATTTGTGTAATTGTAGAAATGACGAATTTTTGTTGACAAAATATGGTTCTTAAGTGTTTTGAATACTTTTCAAACTCGAACTGCACTCGGTAGAGTACATACCTCTGTCAGGCCAAACAGTTTCTTTTGTATTCCGATGATAGACTGGATCTGCATCTGGACCATTCGTCCTTGTCACACACCAATATCCAATTGACTTGTTCTTGTCACCTACCCGACTCATTTATCAAGTTCCGTCACAATCTGTCTGCAACTTTTTGAAATATCAATATATATATATATATATATATATATATATATATATATATATATAGTTTTTTGCCCTACGTCTCAATTGTAAAGAATCTCTTAAAAAATTTGAGGATCCACATCTGAATCTTCACCAAAATCAAATCAATTCGTCCTTGTCACACACCCAACTTGTCCACCAGATTTTGTCAGAATCCGTTCATGACTTTTTGAGATATCCTGTTCTCAAACCGACGAACAGCGGTGAATACGTAATCTTCATTGGCGCAGGTAATTAAATCTAAAGTGTTTTCTTCACCATCAGCTTACATTATGTACGAACACCAAGCAACTGAGGAATAACATCATATTGTTTGTCAAAATGCCAGAATGTAGTGGACTGTCTTCTCGGTGCCCGTGCAAGAATGCTAATTTTGTTGTACTAAATGATGCGCTTTGGCTACATTCAATTCACATTTGTCTCCCACACACCATTCTCCATCATCTTTATTCCACTTTAATTTTAAACAGGAAAATATTTGGAGACCCTTGAGGCAGATCGACATCAGTCCATTAAGCTGTTCAATCGTGGGTCATTCTTGAGTCTAGACTATTGAATCAAATGTGTCGTAAAACTTTTGAGTGCTACAGAAGACTTGGGGGATTGTGACATCAGAATCTGACCTTTTTGGTCTGATGGTTTTTTTCATTATAATAGTTCGTTCTGCTGCTTGTCAATTTAACATTTTATGGAGTCCGTAGTCTTTAACAAACAATTAATTCCTTTTCAAACTGAGCAAACTCAACTCGGGTGACTTGTATTGACTTTAGTTCATGTGGTCTTCCGCTCTCATTCGTCTCCTGATGAAATACTTTTTTCTGATTTTGACTTGTGTGTAGTTTATTACTGCTATGATGGTATAAAAAAAAAATGTTTTTTTACATTCCCTTTGATACTGGAAGAGGTGATGTGTTGTGTCACATCATGCAGCTGAAAGATTGATCTAAAATTGGTATAATGTGTAAAAAATAAATTAAATATATAACAATAATGATAATATTGGGTTGAAGCTCATATTTAAACCACATGACAATGAGCCTCTTTATTGTTTGGATCCTTAGTGTACCCAGATAGCTGTGCTCTATGGTTGGTGGGAATTGGAAATCCAGCGGGTCATGAAGCTGAAATTGACTTCTGGAATGATGTCTACGGCTTCCGGATGAGTTCCCTCCGCCGTGCGGCAGCCATTGAGGGTCGTGTGGAAGTGGTGAACCCAACCCACATTTTATCACAGCCTGTACTTGTCAAGGTGGGTAATTTTCATCGGGTGAACTAATACGTAGTAATCAGGCCTCTCCTATATCATTGGGGAAGGTTTATTGCTGTTGTAGGGTTTGTTTCTTCAAATGATGCCCACAGTTTTAATGGTACCATGGAATTTCTTATAGCCCCAGGAATTTAAACCACCATTTAGAATTTTTTTTTTCTGCACTCTCAACATTCCAAATTTCAAAACTGGATCAATTTCCGAACTGTATCATCATACCCCTCCGGGTTAAAGGTCAAGTTCTTCCACATCTGGGAGTACTAAACGACCATTTATGATTTCCCCCCCCCCCTTTTTTCCTGCCAATGTCAGAGCTGTATCTTAGAACTGGCTGGGACTTTTGGGATGAAATTTTGCATCAATAATGGGAATATAAAGTCTGCATGATTGACGTAACTTTTTTGATCTTGACCTAATTTCTATGGTCATTACCCATTTATAGACATTTTAGCAATCTCACCACAATTCAACTAAGGCTTGGCCAATCGGAACTAAATTGCTCTCTATTGATAGCCTAGACCAGGCGTCGGCAACCTAAACCAGGCCGCGGGCCACTGGGCCACGTTCGGGCCACCTCGTGGGCCGCACCCCCTCCCAACCCGAAAAAATAACGAACACACCTAAAATCAATGATAATAAATGTAATTGTAAATTGAACCTTAAGACTTGCAGTAATCACAATGTGAAACAATTAATGTGAAGGCTGGTGATTCTTTGATGCAGACAGAGAGTCAATGTCCGGCTTGATGGAGGAGGAGGCCAGGAGTCGGACGTCTTGAAGATGAGCGTTTGTAAGCTGTGCTCTCGTCTTATTCTTCGTCAGCTTCATGCGACTGAACAGCCGCTTGCAAGAGTATGTGGACCCGAACAATGAAGGTATGCGCATGGCCTCCCTAACAAGAGCCGGGAAAGCACGTGAGGCTGAGAGTGAGTGCCAGAACTTCATTGGCGACAAAAGAGCAAACTTTGCGCGGTGGCTCTCTGAGCACTGGAGCTCAATGAGCTCCAGCTGAAGGTCGTCAACTACATCCACAGAATCCACATCAAAGGGAGCGGAGAATGGCTTGAACTCTTTCTCACAGGCACGCACATCTTTGAAGCATCTCTCGAACTCGCCTCGCAGCTCAGACAGGGCAGCGGCGTAGCGATGGCAGGCAGCAGGGGTCGGGCGCAGCTCAGCCAATCGGGCGAAGTGAGTGAATTTGTTTTGGTTGAGCTGATGCTCCCACAGGCGAAGTTTGCATTCAAATGCCTTCACGAAGGCGAGGAGGTCAGGTACCAAGACATCTTTACCCTGCAGATGGATGTTCAGCTCGTTTAGATGTCTAGTAATGTCCACCAGGAACCCGATGTCACACACCCATGCGGGATCCTCGAACTGAAGGACAGGATTGCCCTTCTCCCGCAGGAAAGATGCCAGCTGATCCCTCAGGCTGAAGACTCTCTCCAACATCTTTCCTCGGCTGAGCCAACGGACCTCGCAGAAGTAGATCAGGTCGCTGAACTCTGCCTCAACGTCAGCCAGGAGATCGCGGAACTGTCTGTGGTTGAGAGCACGGGCACAAACAAAGTTCACCGCCCTGACGACGACAGTCATGACCTCCGTAATGGTCACAGACTTGGCGCACAGAGCCTCCTGGTGCACCAGACAGTGAAAGCGCTTCACATCCTGCTGGTGTTCAAGGCTGTGCAGGTACTTCACAAGAAGTGCCGCAAAGCCTTTCTTGTCCCTGACCATGGCGGGCGCTCCGTCGGTCGTGATGCCGCACATGCGAGAGAGGTCGAGGTCAGCCTCCTTCAGCCAGTCTGTGACTGGCTTGCACACGTCGGCGCCAGTGGTTGTACCGCTGAGTGGGATGAATCGGATGAACTCCTCAAAGATGACGAAGTCGTCCCTGCCACCGCAGAAGAAGATGGCAAGCTGAGCCATGTCCTTGATGTCAGTCAACTCGTCCAAGGCGATGGAGAAGAAGCGAGTGGACTGACACATGTCCTTCAGGGTGCCCCGGACATCGGCGGCCATCTCCTCTATGTGGCGGGTCAAGCTCCTGGCAGACAGGCTAATGGCCGCAAACTCTCTCGACTTGTCAGGACACACGTCCTCAACCACGGCCATCATGCACTCCTTGAGGAATTCACCTTCGGTAAACGGTTTGAGGTTGGTGGCCACAAGGTGTGCAACATGGTAGCTGGCCCAAGTGTTGCTCTGAGCAGCCGCTTGTGTCGAAGAGATGCTCCTCTTCATGAGGGCACTCTGCTTCTCCAGCTGGGCACTCAGATGCCCGAACTCTGCCTTCTTCTTGTCGTCAGGCAACGCAGCTTGCTTGGGGTGCACCGAAGTAAAGTGACGCTTCACGTTGCACACCTTCATGACGGCGACGGTCTCGTGGCAGATGATACACAAAGCCTTTCCCTTGCGCTCGACGAAGAAGAACGCTTCCCATTCCTTTTTGAAGGAGCGGTTCTCGTCTAACAGCTTCCTCTTCTTCATAGTGAGGGTACCTTCAGCCATCTGAAACAACAACGAAAAAATATTTAAGACCAAGTTAAGTGGACTAGAAGTGAAAATAATTTATTGTGACATACAGAGACTGTGATATATGTGGAACAATCATATGTCCACATATGTTAAATTTGCCGTCGGTTCAGAAAAATGTTTTGCGGGTCGCACCTAATGGAAATCCGGACAAGGCGACGCGGGCCGCACGGGAGGAGCTCGTGGGCTGCATTTGGCCCGCGGGCCGCAGGTTGCTGACCTCAGGCCTAGAGTAAGTCACATTTACGCTTCATTTACATCATGCCATTCAGGGCTAAAGGTCAAGGTCAAATGGCGATCTGAAAAAATAACACGTTTTTTGTCATCGCTCAATTTTGCCAATGCGGAATCTCAAAGACTGCTTCATCTTCCATTATGTTTTTGCACCATCATAGTGGATCTGCCCTGAATTGTGCACCTGATATTTGATTAGAATACTTGACCTACTTTTTTCGGCTTGTGACCGAAGTAACAAAAAACACATTTTTGCTCATAACTTGAATAATTTTCCTCCATTTTCATGCTGTTGAGTTTTATGGATAGATTGTTGATGGGGGCACATTTTCTTAATATACACTTGATACCTAAATGTTGAAGGTCCAAGTCATATGGTGGTCCGAAAAAAATATGGGCAATCATTGCATGACGGGCCAAGGGCAAGTCTTAGGTGATTGTCAAGGGTAATCTTCGACCAGCGGGGAAGGCTTACTGATCGCTTTGTAATCGCAGATATATAGTTGTCTTTGAGGTTTCTTGTGTGGATGATATATTATAAGAGTAAGGTCAGTGTGTTTTAAATTTGAGATGCGAAGAAATTGAAATGAGTAATGGAGACGGTGTGGCTAAACATCCCTTCCTCTCCCCCCATCAATCCGTAGAGGATAGACTGCTGCACCGACACGGTGCGTGACCTGGATTTTGTAACGAACTTCTCTTTGCACATCACTCGAAGTGCCCAGCTTACGGTATTGCTGCATTCATCTCCCGTTGGCTTATTCTGAAGTATCATATTTGTATCGCTGCTTTTGTCCTTGTTCTACAACATTTTGAATGTTTAGTGCCAAAACGTTTTTTTTTTTGGATGAAATCTTAAAAGAATAAAAAAAATTAGACTCTCTGTGCATAATCTGTTTGTGGCCTGGATGTTGTAGCTGCATAACTTGGAGTTTCCCCTCGACTTCAATTTTGCTTGTAAAATTGGAATGTTGTGGTGTTTTTTTGGTGGTGTTTTGTTTTTTCGTTTTTTCCTCGAGCAAATATTTTTAACTTATCTTTTGAGCAGTTTGACGTCCAACTTTGTTCACAGGAAATCTCATTTCCTTCCGAGCTGGCGCTCTTTAGTTTTATTACCCAATTAAAATCAAACTCACTGTGAGCATGACTGGTAATACAGCACAATGCACTTACAGCCTTTTAAATGTTTATTATCTAAAGGCAATCTCGACAGCGAGCTGATAATCTACCAATAAACACCATGCCAATGATATTTGTAATCCTCGTTTGTCTTTCTCAGGATCTGTGTGCATATTTTGAAGTTTATTTTGAGGCGAATTGTGAGCACACGGTAAGGAGTTTATTTCCATGTTTTGATTTTAGATGGGAAGGAACTCTCGCTGATTGTCGTACTGTTCACTAGATAACTCAAAGCCGACAGCTTGACCAAGTACTTGATTAAATGTTTGTTAAAGGAAACTAAAAAGACAAAATGTTTCTAAATTGCCATTTTTATTGAGAAGCTTTTTTCGTTTTTGTGGAACTCAAAGTATTACTTCGTCTCCTGTAGGTCCTGTTGTCGACAGCTCCAGATAAACCCCCGACACATTGGAAGCAAACAATATTCATCTGGGAACAACCATTCGACGTCACAGCAGGTAGGAGACGCATACATCCAACAGTCTCAGCTTTCACATTGCCAAGAGAGTTAACGAAACAAAAATACTATTGCTTTAGTTTTATTACTCTCACTGAAGGAGAGGGTATTGCATTTGGGTCTGTCTGTTTGTTACTTACGAAATCGAAAGATTTTGTAAGTATATTGATGCCTTCCGTTTCTGTTTGTTTGTGACTTACGAAATCTAAAGATTTCGTAAGTATATTGATGACTTCCATTTGTTTGTTTGTTTGTATGTTTGTAGGTACGATAACTTGAGAACGGAAGAAGGTACCAATGTCAAATTACACCACGTGGTTCAGGAGGGTGATGGCTAGTGCTGATTAGATTTTGGTCAAAATCGATCAAAGGTCAAGGTCACAGTGAGGTCAAATATTAGATTTTTGATGGTTTGGTACAGATAACTCTAGAACGGATGAAGTTACCAATGTCAAATTTCACCACGTGATTCAGGAGGGTGGTGGCTAGCGCTGCTTAGATTTTGGTCAAAATCGGTCAAAGGTCAAGGTCACAGTGAGGTCAAAAATTCAATTTTTGATGGTTTGGTACAGAATCATGGTAGAAACTTCTGGTTTGCGTCGCTACCTTCTCCAGAGACAGCTTTTATTAGACAAGGTCAGAGGTCAAGTTGACGATTTCGTAAGTACCAGTCTATGACTGTTTGTTTGTTTGTTTGTAGGCACGATAACTCGAGAACGGAAGAAGCTACCAATGTCAAATTACACCACATGATTCAGGAGGGTGATGGCTAGTGCTGATTCGATTTTGGTCAAAATCGGTCAAAGGTCAAGGTCACGGTGAGGTCAAATATTCGATTTTTGATGGTTTGGTACAGATAACTCGAGAACGGAAGAAGCTACCAATGTCAAATTACACCACGTGATTCAGGAGGATAATGCCTCGTGCTGATTAGATTTTGGTCAAAATCGGTCAAAGGTCAAGGTCACAGTGAGGTCAAACATCCAAAAAATGATAACTCGAGAACGGAAGAAGCTTCCAATGTCAAGTTACACCACGTGATTCAGGAGGGTGGTGGCAAGCGCTGATTAGATTTTGGTCAAAATCGTTCAAAGGTCAAGGTCACAGTGAGGTCAAACATCCAAAACATTCGATTTTTGATGGTTTGGTACAGAATCATCGTAGAAACTTCTGGTTTGTGTCGCTACCTTCTCAAGAAACAGCTTTTATTTGACAAGGTCAGAGGTCAAGTTGACAATTTCGTAAGTACCAGTCTATGACTGCTTGTTTGTATGTTTGTTTGTTACTTACGAAATCTAAAGATTTCATAAGTATATTGATGCCTTCCGTTTCTGTTTGTTTGTTGTAGGCACGATAACTCAAGAACGGAAGAAGCTACCAATGTCAAATTACACTACGCGATTCAGGAGGGTGATGGCTAGTGCTCATTAGATTTTGGTCGAAATCGGTCAAAGGTCAAGGTCACCGTGAGGTCAAATATTCGATTTTTTATGGTTTGGTACAGATAACTCGAGAACGGAAGAAGCTACCAATGTCAAATTACACCACCTGATTCAGGAGGGTGATGGATAGTGCTGATTAGATTTTGGTCGAAATCGGTCAAAGGTCAAGGTCACAGTGAGGTCAAATATCCAAAAAATGATAACTCGAGAATGGAAGAAGCAACCAATGTCAAATTACACCACGTGATTCAGGAGGGTGATAGCTCATGCTGATTAGATTTTGGTCAAAATCGGTCAAAGGTCAAGGTCACAGTGAGGTCAAACATCCAAAACATTCGATTTTTGATGGTTTGCTGCAGAATCATCATAGAATCTTCTAGTTTGCGTCGCTACCTTCTCAAGAGACAGCTTTTATTAGACAAGGTCAGAGGTCAAGTTGACGATTTCGTAAGTACCAGTCTATGACTGCTTGTTTGTTTGTTTGTTTGTAGGCACGATAACTCGAGAACGGTAGAAGCTACCAATGTCAAATTACACCACGTGATTCATGAGGGTAATGGCTAGTGCTGATTAGATTTTGGTCAAAATCGGTCAAAGGTCAAGGTCACAGTGAGGTAAAATATTCGATTTTTGATGGTTTGGAACAGATAACTCGAGAACGGAAGAAGCTACCAATGTCAAATTACACCACTTGATTCAGGAGGGTGATGGCTAGTGCTGGTTAGATTTTGGTCATAATCGGTCAAAGGTCAAGGTCACAGTGAGGTCAAACATCCAAAAAATGATAACTCGAGAACGGAAGAAGCTACCAATGTCAACTTACACCAATTGATTCAGGAGGGTGGTGGCTAGCACTGCTTCCATTTTGGTCAAAATCGGTCAAAGGTCAAGGTTACAGTGAGGTCAAACATCCAAAACATTCGATTTTTTATGGTTTGGTACAGAATCATCGTAGAAACTTCTCGTTTGCGTCGCTACCTTCTCGAGAGACAGCTTTTATTAAACAAGGTCAGAGGTCAAGTTGACGATTTCGTAAGTACCAGTCTATGACTGCTTGTTTCTTTGTTTGTTTGTTTGTTTGTTTGTAGGCATGATAACTCGAGAACGGAAGAAGCTACCAATGTCAAATGGCACCACGTGATTCAGGAGGGTGATGGCTCGTGCTCATTAGATTTTGGTCGAAATCGGTCAAAGGTCAAGGTCACCGTGAGGTCAAATATTCGATTTTTGATGGTTTGGTACAGATAACTCGAGAACGGAAGAAGCTACCAATGTCAAATTACACCACGTGATTCAGGAGGGTGATGGATAGTGCTGATTAGATTTTGGTCGAAATCGGTCAAAGGTCAAGGTCACAGTGAGGTCAAACAACCAAAAAATGATAACTCGAGAATGGAAGAAGCAACCAATGTCAAATTACACCACGTGATTCAGGAGGGTGATAGCTCATGCTGATTAGATTTTGGTCAAAATCGGTCAAAGGTCAAGGTCACAGTGAGGTCAAACATCCAAAAAATGATAACTCGAGAATGGAAGAAGCTACCAATGTCAAATTACACCACGTGATTCATGAGGGTGATAGCTCATGCTGATTCGATTTTGGTCAAAATCGGTCAAAGGTCAAGGTCACGGTGAGGTCAAACATCCAACACATTCGATTTTTGATGGTTTGGTACAGAATCATCGTAGAAACTTCTAGTTTGCGTCGTTACTTTCTCGAGAGACAGCTTTTATAAGATAAGGTCAGAGGTGAAGTTGACGATTTCGTAAGTACCAGTCTATGACTGCTTGTTTGTTTGTTTGTTTGTTTGTTTGTATGTTTGCTTGTTTGTTTGTTTGTCGGCACGATAACTCGAGAACGGGAAGAAGCTACCAATGTGAAATTGCACCACGTGATTCAGGAGGGTGATGGCTAGCGCTGATTAGATTTTGGTCAAAATCGGTCAAAGGTCAAGGTCACAGTGAGGTCAAATATCCAAAAAATGATAACTCGAGAACGGAAGAAGCTTCCAATGTCAAATTACACCACCTGATTCACGACTGTGGTGGCTAGCGCTGATTAGATTTTGGTCAAAATCGGTCAAAGGTCAAGGTCACAGTGAGGTCAAACATCCAAAACATTCGATTTTTGATGGTTTGCTGCAGAATCATCATAGAAACTTCTAGTTTGCGTCGCTACCTTCTCAAGAGACAGGTTTTATTAGACAAGGTCAGAGGTCAAGTTGGCGATTTCGTAAGTACCAGTCTATGACTGCTTGTTTGTTTGTTTGTTTGTAGGCATGATAACTCGAGAATGGAAGAAGCTACCAATGTCAAATTGCACCACGTGATTCAGGAGGGTGATGGCTAGTGATCATTAGATTTTGGTCAAAATCGGTCAAAGCTCAAGGTCACAGTGAGGTCAAACATCCAAAAAATGATAACTCGAGAACGGAAGAAGCTTCCAATGTCAAATTACACCACGTGATTCAGGAGGGTGGTGGCTAGCGCTGATTAGATTTTGGTCAAAATCGGTCAAAGGTCAAGGTCACAGTGAGGTCAAACATCCAAAACATTCGATTTTTGATGGTTTGGTACGGAATCATCGTAGAAACTTCTCGTTTACTTCGCTACCTTCTCGAGAGACAGCTTTTATTAGACGAGGTCAAAGGTCAAGTTGACGATTTTGTAAGTACCAGTTTATGACTGCTTGTTTGTTTGTTTGTCTGCAAAGAACTTTCGTATTTTTCTCTGCTACCGCTTGTTGAGTTGAGACAAAATTTTCACCATCTGTGCGGCTGCTTATGTGGAATGTTTTAATCATAATTATGACGTCATATGTCACGTGGTGTGGCACCCATGTTGGAAAAACGGAAAAACATTGGACTTCTGAATCTGAAACCGCACCAAGGAAACAGTTGAAACTTGGCAAGTAGCAATTACTCCTCATGGGGAATTAGTGTCATGTTTTGATGTCATAGATGTCATAGATGCCTTTGTGATGATGTCATAATTGCATATGCAGAACGCCACATTTCTTCAGTCTGAAAATTTTTGAGGGTCATCTCAGGATAAAATGGTTCACAGAAAAAAAAAGTGATGACATCATTGGTCACATGATTTGGGCAGCCATGTTTTTTTTTTTTTTAACCTTCAAAAATCTTCTTCTCTGAAGTGGCTGAACATATCGAGGTGAAACTTTACACGTATGACCGCCTATCCATGAGGAGCAAAAGGTTTACACATATGATGTCATAGGTCACATGGTTTGGCAGCCATATTGGATTTACTCTAAAACCTACAAAATATTTTCCAGAATGGCTGGACAGTTCAATGGGAAACTTCACACAAATGTTCCCCAAGCCATGGGTGTACAAGTTTGTTAAGGAATAATTGATCGGTGACATGGTTTGGCAGCTATATTGGATTGAAGAAAAATATTAAGCAAGTGGTGCCAGGCACAACAAATCCCACCCATTTAAGGCATAAAGTTATTTTGGGGATCAAATTTAAATTTGATACATCCTTAACCTGAATGTTGATTATAAGGAATAGAATAAGGAATATTTTAGTCTTGGTTTGAAGTCAATCAACCATTTTTGACGAATTATGACCGTAAAAAGATTTTGACCTTTCAAGGCCATGTAAGGTCAAAGGTCATGGTGTCAAATGAAAGCCAATAAAGGACTTGATATATGTCTTCCATAGTAAACACGCATATTCCCAACCTTTTTTGAATTATAATGGAAATTTTGTAATTTTGACCGATGACCATGACCCCCAAAACTTCGGACCCTACCGATCTTCACAAATATGCATTTTTCACTATAGGAATGGGTAGGATTATAAGTGACAAATAGAAGAAGGTTCACTATAAGCTTAGTTTGAAGTAAATCAGATCATTATCGACGAAGTTATGAGTGAAAAACGATTTTGATCTTTTTGTGACCTTGACCTTGACCTTTGATCCAATTGGACCCAAAAGTTAATGGGGTCGTCCAAGGTTCATTGCCCACCTGTGGATTAAATTTTATAGTGTTTGGTAAAGCCATTTTGCCATAAAGTTGCGAACAGACAGACAGACAAACAAACAAGCAGTCATAGACTGGTACTTACGAAATCGTCAACTTGACCTCTGACCTTGTCTAATAAAAGCTGTCTCTTGAGAAGGTAGTGACGCAAAACAGAAGTTTCTTTGATGATTATGTAACAAACCATCAAAAATCGAATGTTTTGGATGTTTGACCTCACTGTGAACATGACCTTTGACCGATTTTGACCAATATCTAATCAACACTCGCCACCACCCTCCTGAATCACGTGGTGTAATTTGACATTGGTATCATCTTCCATTCTCGAGTTATCGTGCCTATAAACAAACAAACAAGCAGTCATAGACTGGTACTTACGAAATCGTCAACTTGACCTCTGACCTTGTTTCATAAAAGCTGTCTCCAGAGAAGGTAACAACGCAAACCAGAAGTTTCTATGATGATTCTGTACCAAACCATCAAAAATTGAATGTTTTGGATGTTTGACCTCACGGTGACCTTGACCTTTGACCGATTTTGACCAAAATGTAATAAGCGCTAGCCACCACCCTCCTGAATCACGTGGTGTAATTTGACATTGGTAGCTTCTTCTGTTCTCGAGTTATCATTTTTGGATGTTTGACCTCACTGTGACCTTGACCTTTGACCGATTTTGACCAAAATCTAATCAGCACTAGCCATCAGCCTCCTGAATCACGTGGTGTAATTTGACATTGGTAGCCTCTTCCGTTCTCGAGTTATTGTGCCTACAAACAAACAAACAAACAAACAAGCAGTCATAGACTGGTACTTACGAAATCGTCAACTTGACCACTGACCTTGTCTAATAAAACCTGTCTCGAAAGAAGGTAGCGCTGTAAACTAGAAGTTTCTACAATGATTCTGTACCAAACCATCAAAAATTGAATGTTTGACCTCACTGTGACCTTGGCCTTTGACCGATTTTGACCAAAATCGAATCAGCGCTCGCCACCACCCTCCTGAATCACGGGCTGTAATTTGACATTGGTTGCTTCTTCTGTTCTCGAGTTATCTGTACCAAACCATCAAAAATCGAATATTTGTCCTTGCTGTGACCTTGACCTTTGACCGATTTTGACCAAAATCTAATCAGCACGAGCCATCACCCTCCTGAATCACGTGGTGTAATTTGACATTGGTAGCTTCTTCCGTTCTCGAGTTA
>BROF01002767.1:170959-185877 GCA_024346535.1 Eptatretus burgeri | reverse complement strand
TCCTGTCTGGCATTGAGGACCTCCATCCATTGATGGGAGAGCAGAAGCAGCATATCCAGGGTAGAGTGACCTGGTCTGAAACCAAATTGATGATTGGAAATCAAGCCATTGGAGAAGAGGAAGGATTAATCTCTTAAAAGATGAATGGGGAGATTGGGAAATGCACATTGAATGTGCTACTAAAAGATGAACTCAACACCTCTCGTCCATGTCAGCCTCGACCACAGTTATATCGGAACGAGCCGATTCGTCACAGATTATTTAACCCCAATATGTGGCCATTCAAAAAATGTAACGCTTTTTTTTAAAGGAGCTGCATACCGTGCATGCTGACAGGCTTGATTAAGCCTCACTAATAAATTTTATTCGACATAGATTAGATTTTTCAGAGTCCCTCATCATGAGTAACACTCGACCCAAACAAAGCTAATGGAAATCTGACGCAACATATCCGGGCAGTATATAATTAGCAGAGGCCTAGAGGCCTGATGTCTTTGGCCCACCATAAAACCAAGATGGTGGCCATATTATTTTGTCTGTGTGCGATGGTGGGTGGAGTAAAGTGACAAACATGGGTGGGGTCCGGCAGCTGTCTGATCAATGGGTGTACATTTCAAAAATCGACCCCAAATAAGAACCACAACAACACTAGCAGCAACAACAACCACCACCACATGGCGCTCTTGTGGACCTGCAAAAAATTCTGTTCCCATGCTAACTTGTGAACCAGTGATGGGATTTTGACCAAACTTGGTATATGTGTGTGATATGTATATATATATATATATATATATATATATATATATATATATATATATATATATATATATATATATATATATATATATATATATATATATATATATTATATATATATATATATATATATATATATATATTATATATATATATACATATATATACATACATATATATATACACACACACACACATACACACATGATGCAAAGATGAACCAAATAGATATCGGCATCAAGAGGTCAAAGGTCAAATGTCAGAGTCCGTGAGAGATTTTTGTTACAGCAATAACTTAAGAATGGCTGAAGGGATTCAAGTCAAACTTGGTATAGGTATGTATAATGATGTAAATATAAATAGATTCGATGAGGTGAAGAGATCAAAGGTCCCATGAGGTAAAAATTATGTTACCGCATTAAATTGTGAACCAGTGATGGGATTTTGACCAAACTTGGTATAAGTATATATTATGATGCAAAGATGAACTGATTAGATTTTGGCACCAAGTGGTCAAAGATCAGAGGTCAATGTCAGGTAAAAATGTGATACTTGAGAAGAGCTGAAGGGATTTAAAATCATACTTGCAAGTATGTACAATCATACAAGTATGTACAATGGCGTAATGTGTGGACATAGACATATCAATCAACGTCAAGATGTCAAAGAGTGCCGTAAAAGTTCATTTATAGTTTTGGTTTGTTGAACAACTGTGTTTGTTAATTATTTGCCAATGTCAATAAGCCATCCTTCTCAGAGGTTCAATTCTTTGTCAAAAAAGTTCCGATTCTATACACAGTTGTTCAGGCTATGTTATCGGTGACGTGATGATTCAGATTTTAAATACAAAAGATGAAATGTGTCAATTCCCCAAATCATGGTTATCCCAATTCAGTTGTGAGTAATGCACTGAACCATGTTCATGAAACAAATAACGATTATGCTGCCCTTTAGAAAAACCAACTGTCCAATTTAGCATTCCCTTGTGGACAATAAATATTCCAGGGTACATTTTAAAACTAATAGGCCATTGTGTGCAAATACCCAATCCAAAATTGTAATTCATGCCCAATATAATTCAAGGGATAACAGCGGTAGTCACACGCCAATGTATGACACAAACGAGTATCCAGGTGCTGCATACCCGAGACGTGAAAAAGCGTGGTTGGAAATGGTTGTTAAAAAGCGTGGTTGTTAATCTCAAGTCAGAGATTACCATGCACTATAAAATAACATTTCATTCTTTTTTATCATGTCCAATTTCAAGCTGTTTTCAAGACTGAAAGATTTTTTTGTCGTTGTTGTTGCACTCTACTTCTTTACAAAAGCATCTTATGGAACAAAACTATTGTGTTCTGTTGCATGTTGTGCTGAGTTGACCTGTCTGGCATTCCATCTGAGCACATAGCTCATGGTGCTGGGACCTCAGATGCAAATCTCAAAGTGTGTTGATTTGTCCATACCAGTTTCCAAATGTCCTTATCCAATCTGTAGTGTGTGTACAAACTCCTCCAATGACCTCAGATGCCATTTAAAGAAAAAACAAAAAAGGAATGAATCACAACTAAATAATGGAATACATTCACAAAAGATTCTCATCAGCAAATTACTTTTAATAAAAAATAATTTTAAGGAAAATTCTATGCTTTGATGCAAGTTAAAAAAAAGAAAAAAAAAAAGTATGTAAATGATTCCTTCCCACAAACCTAGTGAGCCACTCCTCCCCAGTATTAGCTCGATGCCAGCGAGCAGCACGTTGTTTTTCCTCGAGGCGAGTCTTCTCTTCACTGGCCAGCTCTGTTAAAAAAATAAAAATACTCATCCTGAAGCAACAAAATGGGATAGAGAGCAAAGTACCAGACTCATTGGCATAATGGTTAGCATCCGCTCTGAGTCTGGGACGTTGGCAGTTTGAACCCCGGCTGAATCATACCAAACATTTTAAAATGGTACATGCTACTTCCTTGCCTGAGGCTCAGCATTTAAAAAGGACAGAACATGGACAAACAACCATTACACAGACTGAATGGCCTCCTCCTACATTGACGTTCTTTGTAAGGTAACTCATTTTAATGTTAATGTTAAGTACTGTCAAAAACAGTGTCGATTAATTTCCTCTGTTCTTTACAACTCAATGATACTGTCGTTTCCACCCTCCTTATTTGCCACCTAAATGCAGACGGTCTGCTCAAATTTAGTCATTATTTCCACCAATTTTTTTCTGCTCACAGAGCTGGCTGGCTTCCAAGCTACTGCCCAGTTCTTCTTTTCCCTAATCCTTTAAAAGTGGCAGATTGCCAAAATCGTGTCTTTATTATAGAAAATCTCATACTTTATTTACATCTGTCTTAAACAAGAAACAAATCTGCTTCCCTTAGATAGGGAGAGGGAAATTAAGAACGAAGAAGTCTGCCAAGACTAAAAATACGACCATGTATTACTTTTGCGACACTTTTTAAAAATCCAAATACTGTACTCCAAATCCACATTCATCTTGCAAACATCTCAATACCTGTGTCTCCGTTCTCCATGGCTTGCATATCCGAACGCAGGCGGCTGTCAGTGGGTGCAATGGCAGACATGTCACTAAGCAATTCATTCAGAGTCATTGCAAAGCTCGTGAAGTTGTACATCTGTGCAGGAAGACAACCAAGAGACCTTATTTTGGGAAATATTTTCTTGAAGATTTCATTCTTTAATTACCTGGATAGATCAAAATAAAACCAGTAAATAAATAGCATACACTGCAAAATTTGAAGCATCACCAACTCGCAGAGCTCCCAGCATTCTGTATTAACCTGTGCCATGCTGCATCATGTTACAAGACACAGGTCAGTGCATCATGGTATGGTACAACATATCACAAATGGAAGTACAATGAAATACAGGTTAGTGTTTATTTTTGTAAATGATTTTACCTTAGTTTACATTCAGAAAATGTAAAAAAAAATTGGACAAATCCACTCGTACACATAACCGACCACACCTAATATCACGCAAGGTGCTGATGAAAACCAAGCGAGGTCTCAGCTGCATACTGCAGTCATGTGATTCTCTCTCCCCTTTGTGAAGGATATTTAATGACTGGCACACCATGCCTGCAGAGCCTTGAATGAAGACCACTCGGTAAAAATGTCGTGCTTGAACCTGTGCAGAATTACTGCAATTCCAAAAATAACAAAAAAACTACTGCACCTGTGCAGAATTTGAAGGTCGAGGCAGCACCCTCCAAAGCAGTTTACTTCCTGGGAGAACATATACAGTTTCAGTGACCTCAGGTGCTGGAATGTCATCCGCATCATCAGGGTCACCTTCACCCACACCCTCCATAGCTTGCTGTACAGCACACATTTGATAAAATCAATTTTATTCATGAGCCTTAGAATATCATAAGTAATAAACAAACTAAAGTAAACTGCTCAGGTTTCTCCAATTAAATAGAAGATCTTAAAAAGTGTCACCCACCCCTTCCCCCTTCCAACCCAACCCCCCAAAATAAATAAATAACAATAAATAATCAGCTGATTCTTTCATACAAGTAGTTAAACTGCCAATTAAGAAAATAAAATCTGTGTACTTGTTGAACAGTCAGCAACATTTTATGAAATAATTTAAAAGAAATTGTCCAATATTCAGCATGGTGATACATAGAGATGTTGGCTTTTGACAAAGTTCCCTTGGCATGTAATACAAACAGTATGAAAGGTTCACCAGACAATGCACTTTGTAGATTTTTGAATGCCATTGAACAATGCAACATAAACTAGAACGGCACCGAGTAAAGCACATCCCTCCGCCAGAATGAACAGTTTATGTTTTGTATCCCACTGATAGGCTGAATCTGCATCAGGACCTAAACCAAAATCTAATCGGCTTGTTCTCATCACCTCTCCAAATCATCCACCATGTTTTGTCATAGTCTGTCCATAACTTTTTGACATAACATGCGATAATACATATATATATATATATATATATATATATATATATATATATATATATATATATATATATATATATATATATATATATATATATATATATATATATATATATATATATATATATATATATATAATTTTTGGCCTCACACCTCAATGGTGAAGAATCGTTGAAAAAAGATTCTCGGATCCTTATCTTCACCAAAATCTAATCAATTTATCCTTGTCACACATCCAACCTGTCCAAGTTTCATTCGAATCCATCCACAAGTTTTTGAAAGATCATGCTAGATAATCATTTTAGCCCCACATTTCAATGGTGAAGAATCACTTAAACAAAAAAATAATAATAATAAATTTTTAATTTCTATCTGGATCTTCACCAAAATCTAATCAGTTTGTCGGCATTACACACCCGACCTGTCCACCAAATTTCATCCAGAACTTTGAGATATACTGCTCAGACAGACAAACAAACAAACAAAGACATAGGGGTGAAAACGTAACCTACATCCACCTTCGATAATGAAAGTAAAGATACTTTACCAAAATGCTACATGCATTTAAAGTGCAATTAAACCCAAAGCTTTGAAGAACAAGTGGGCCCATTGGACCAAATTTTAATTTGGCTTCAGCATTTACTGTACAGGTTCAATACTTGCGTGCTGTACTGCTTCAGCATTAGCTTGCCTTTCACTAAGCCCAGAAGCGCTTGGGCCATGGCAGAGATTATACATTTGTTATCATTAATGCCAAATGAACTATTATTATTGTTTATTATTATTATTATTGTTGTATTAGTAAACTATTATTATTGTTGCAAATATTATTAGCATTAATATATGCTTTGTTACAATGTTGTCATCGATTTTGTTATTCGATTGCCATGCCATGGAAGGACCTATTAAGATGGTCGATACACCTTAACATGGCGTGCGTTTAAAACATGGGAATTCTTCCGGGTTATTTGGAGATAATTAGTAGAATCAACTCAGATCATGACTATCATTTCGGTGTTTCACACTCGACATAGTCCAAAAAAGAAATGCGCTACATGCACACGCAAGCACACACACTTCGTCCATTTATAGGAGAAGTCCGCGAGGAGAAAAAAATACCTCTAATTTTCCATGAAATTATGCAGCTTCTCTCAAAAACGAAACTTTTTGTCAAAATTTCTGTTCCACTCAGCACATTGCCAAAAAAAACAATCTTTTGTGCACCATTGGATAAAATATATTTAAATATCCGATGAAGTCAAAATTTTATTGCTGGGGTTATTTGTGCTTCAACAACATCATTACGTTTCATCATGTCAAAAAAAAAAACCTCCCAGAACAAGATCTCAATCCTCCGTTTACTTACAAAAAATGTTCACATTGGAAAGTTGGCACTTGCAGAGAACGTTTCGTCCCTGGTGAAAAATAAATTATTTACTCGTTTTCAAATCTTCAAACAACACAATATGTCGTTTGGAGAGTGATTTTTGTGAACGAAAAACCAGCTTTATAGATGAGAGATAATGGAGAGAAGGTCACCAAGTTCACAATGGGAATCGGCAGAACGAACAAGCAAAGGAATGAATGAAAATTAAATTTTAAAAAACAGGAGGGGAAAAGCACATAGCACCTGCAAATTAGAGAAAAATAGAGGGGGTTAGGGTTGGAGTTCAAATGGGCACAATAACAGGCCAACTTACCATAAAAATTCAATGAATGTTTGAATGGCGATCGAGCCAATTATATACGTCCACATTCACTTTTGCAAAAGTATTGCTCACCAGCTTGGTGTTAAACTTCTCTATAGACTTCTTGTCATTTTTCTTGTGAGCTTCATAGATGGCTGGGTCAACAGACCACAGGCATTCAGTCCATTTTCCATATAGAATTGCAACTTTCTTCTTGCTGCCAATACAAGACATGGGAAGCAAATTATGGTGAGCAACAAACGATCTTCATTAGGCTCGCCAAAGGAGAGGGTATTGACTTTGGGTCCGTTTGTCTGTCTGCATAGAATGTGCTCACGTAGGCCAGAAGTAATGATATAATAATACCATTATTTGCGCACCGTAAGGCGCATAAGGCTGCCGAGGCAGTTTCATTAGCAAGTACAGTCCGAGATGGGTCACCACTCTGACGCAGGTTACCCTGAATCGTTATTACCCCCGCACACTGGTACTCATTTTGCCAACCTCGGAAGGATGACATGACAGGCCTACCTGGTGTCAATTCAACAGCATGACAGGGGCTTGAACTCAGGACCATAGGATCTTAAGCCAGCTACCTAACCATTAAGCCAACACCAGGCCGAGGCCAGAAGTACGTACTCTTTTTCAACCAGTACCTCTATAAAGTATGTACAATTATAACGTGAGTACGTCTACATAGATGTACTCACATTTGAATGGTCCATACTTTTATAGATGTACTCACATTCTAAATGGTACATCCTGTTGCGGTTCTTCGAACCGCATGCATCCAACAGATAGTGGTCCCAAGACAGTTATTCCATTATTATACGTGTAGATAGTCTCTTTCCTTTTGTCTAGTGGGACAAGGGAGTGCGTTGCGATGATCTCATAGCTAGGTTTGCTTACATCATTTTTTCTTTATTTCGTCCCTACTCTTCTTTTTGTCAGATTATTCCTAAGGTAAATCTGAGCCACATGCACCTTCACTGTGAGGTGAGCCTTCAAGGAGGCCAGCGCATGCGGCACCGCTGCAAGGAAACGATGACGCGTGAGCATCAACGGCGCAGAGCCCTCGTTCCCAAGCGAGCCCTCAACCCAATGTGTGCAGCGAGTCATACAGTGCACGATTATCGACTCGAGCTTCCGATGATCTGGGGAAGATTGCCGGTTGCATTAAAAAGGCATACGAATGAATATCTCTCAAGAGGCTGCACGAATGGTGTTTTTCACAACACAGGAAACAGCCAGCACGACGCCCACGCTGCACGAAATGCGTACTGAGGCCGATAAAGGCGACCACGCCACGTTGGAAGTGATGTGGGTGTGCGAGGTAAAAGCGGTGCGTTCCTGTTCAGCCAAATATTTGACCCATTTCGGTGTTTGCCCCACGCACATGCGAGCAGAGTCGTGCGAACGCGAGCGCTGGCCACGTGTGTAATGGCCGAACCGCGCACACTGTATGGAATGTGATTGAAGGCAGACATGTACGCCACTCGCGAAACATGCATGGATTTATCCATAACGATGTACCTTCGGCCCTCGCTAGCAGCAGCGGATTCCCCACGGATGGTGAGCGTCTTCTCGTCTCTCCGGCTAGCGGGGAGTGCTGTGCAGTGCGGGCTGGGTTGGTGCGCGTGGAGTGGGCACGTTGATCGGACGCCCGAGCGGGCATGTGGGACCCTCGGCCGGTCGCTGGGGTGTGGCCTGTGGGTTTTTGCTGGACAATTCGCGTGCCAATTTTGGTGGGTGATTCGTGTCATATCGTGGGGTCGGAGCGGAGTATTGCCACTGTCTGAGATGGCCTTGCCGGAAATGAAGTGAGGCGGTTTCCAGCCAAAGTTAGCGGGCTACGTGAGGGGTTGGGGTCCTATAAAGTTGGGGTCCTGCAATTCCTATAAAGGTCGGAGCGGTCCCTCCGCCTTTCTATTTTTCTCTTTCGCTCACTCGCTCTGGCCTCGCCCTCGTCTCTCGGTATGACCCGCCTCCTGCTGCCTGGACTCCGCCTCCTCGTCTCCACCCACACGTCAACCCCACCCACCAACCTGGTCCCACCTACCACTCCATCCACACACTCTGGACTCCGCCAATTCTCCACTCAAGCCCCTCCTTCACGAACACCGTCTCCACACGTGCTGCTGAAACTAGAGACGACGTGCCCACTGTCGGATACCACACCACGGAGCACCCCCCCCCCCCCGAAACGTATTGGTGGTGCGTCATGCTATCAAGCACAAAGGTACCGAGATTGTAGCCTCAAATCCTTTCCCTTCTTATTCCAATACTCCCTCTTCAGTGGGTTTTCTGTGTGTGTGTGTGTGCGTGTGTCCTGTCACCTGTCTGCTTAAGCAACACTGCAGAAGATCGTTATCATTGTTATTATTTTCATGTTAAGTCTGCTCTGTGTCCGCTTTTGTAAGTTGCTTTATCATTTGCTGCACCACACCTCTCCCCTATCTCTGCACAACACACCCCAATAAATCTTTATCGTACCATATACCTTTCCTCGCCCATTGTAAATAAATCATAATTTGGAATGTTCCCTGCTGGTTTTTGTCTTTTCTTCCATTGATCCAGCATGGTCCGAATCCAAGTTTTGCCGGGACTTTATTCCCAACTATCCGTTCTTTTTCGCCGGTACGTCCTTGGCAGTGTCGCTCGGCTGCATCCGATCCGGAAAAGTGATCCGGGCCAGTAGAGTGATCCGATTCGGACAAGGTGTACCGAGGGCGTGTTCCCCGGTAATTAAATCACGTGATTAATTAGGTAACCCGATTAACCCATAGACCGGAAGACCCTAGGTCACACGGTTGAGTTATTAGCGTCCACGGTCGGTTAAGCGACCCACCGAGTCATGGAATTATCCGTGTGCGATGGCCTACAATTCCGAGAGTCTGGTGGGAACCAAGATAGCTTCCCCCACCTAGTGGTCTTCTCAGCCAACCCCTGGCCTGCAACAATACATTAAAGTATGTACAATTACAATGTGAGTGCGTATATAAAGTATTGTCATGTCCAGGTCGATTAACACCGACAGTGGACGGATAGGCCGAACTGGCTTAACTTATGGGGGCTTTGAGGAGAAACATGAGAACCAAAAAAGCTTTTAGAAAACCAAAGGGTTTACTCCTGAACCAAAGAGATAAAAAGAACCAGGGGATGGTGATCGCGACGGAGGAGATGATCACGGGTAGAGGTGTGGAAGAAAGGGGAAACACGGAATCGATAAATGAACAATTATACACAATGAGAATAAAACCTATGGTGCCACACACCAGATTTAATCAGTCAGGGAAAGAGAACAAAAACCAGGTGGCTTCAGATGATGGTAGATGAGCAGGCGATGAGGGGACAGTGAGAACCACGAAGGAGGCAACATGCAGATAAACAGGAACAGGGCAGAGGCAAGCAGGACGATCCCCTCAGATCTCTCGTCAGAACTCGGCTCTCCTCAGACCCAAGATCCTCTCAGTATCTCCTCACGACTGTTCTCTTCACACTCATGATCCTTCTCAGACTGTTCTCTTCAAAGTGTCTTCCTCAATGACTTCACGATCCTTTCTCAAGTACCGAACCTGCCCGGTTTTTGTCTCCTCTGCTCCACCCCTCAGAGGTGATCTAAAGCTCTGCCCCTCGGGAGGCAATGAAATGTTCCTCCCCTCGCTCTCGAGGCGATCCAAGTTATACCCCTGGAGATGTCTGTAGCTCCGCCCCCCAACCCCCTCTCATTCTTGCCTGGCAGAGCCCCAAGGCCACCCAGTGGGACATCATAAATGGGTTATACGTACAATTCCTCACCTTCATCCCAAATCTATTATTACTACACACCATCCCATTTATATATGCCTGGTGTTAGCTTAATGGTGAGGGTGGTAGGCTTGGGATCCTAGGATCCCGAGTTCAAATCCCACTCGGCTATTGAATTATTACCAGGTGGGGTTGACTCTGCCTGTCATCCTTCTGAGGTCGGCAAAAAGAGTGCCAGCTTGCTGGTATCCTGTGTCGGAGTGGTGCCCCATCAGGATTGTGCCCAATCGCCAAGGAGACTGCTTGGGCAGCACCAACGCTCTGCACAGAGTATGGTCCCAATGGATGGATGAATCCCATGTGTGGTGCACATTCAAACAAGACAATCCTTAAGCTGATGTGTCCCTTCTTATTACATCAAGATGGGCCAGCTACTCATACATGGACCATACAACTCTCTCCATTTTATCTGTTCTATTGCAATGTCTAACCCACTCCCCCCACCCCCTCCCCTTTCAAACACAACACAATGTACAATTAGAATGTGAGTGTCTGTGACGTATGTAGCCTACAATTACAATGAGAGTACGTCTATAAAACCCCACACAAAACAAGTCTGGGCGAGGGTATGCAATCTTTGATTTCTCGTTCTAGTTTGATTGCAATCACACAATGCCCTTTTAAAAATTAATCCCCACAAAGAAGCACACAACAAAAAAACTGATCATACACCTCAGTCCATTCCATTGTCAGTCTTCGCCCCACAGTGCTGATCACTCCTATTGGCCACACTTTGTTCTGCTCAAACTCGTGTTCCTAATTAGCAGCCTTCCAATTTAAATTGCTGTATACTACCTCGAGCTCTGGAAAGCAACTGTACCCAAGGCACTGAAGCTCTGCATAACGTTTCAGGTGCACACTTGAAATTTTATTTGCACACCCACACTTCCGCTCAAAAGCTTCCTCTCATGCTCCACTTAAAGTTCTTGTTCCCATTCACATTTCCTACCTCCCCACACCTGCTGTCATTTGTATTTCAGGGGGTTGTGCTGGCATTCAATTTCCCAGCCTATCACTGACCTGAGATGATGGCTTTTTTGAGCTAAACTTGTCTGTTATTTGACAATGCTTTTTCAGTTTCAATAAATGCTCTTGTACTCCGTTCCCACTTGGCAGTTCATCGGTAAGCTGAGCCCACAAGTATAGCTAGCTGCACATTCCCATTTCTGCAATGTGCTCAAAACCATGTGATTACAGAATTGTACAAACGCAAAAATGCACATACTATTCACACGCGCAATATCAATGTCAATGCCAACTTATCACGTGGTTAAATCATGCCTTTTGTCCTGGACGTATCCTTCCAGCTTGTGCAGCTCCTTTCCAAACAGGCCACAAGGCTTAAAGGTAATACAGCATCGCTCTCCAGTACTGGAAAAAAGAAACAAGAGTACAAAGCCATATTCCACCCCCTGTAAAGTTCTCTTCTTGGAATTCTAACAGACACCAACTATATATATTTTTTAAAACACAAAAATGGTTATAGGACCATGGAAATTGCTTAATAATACTTCTCTTCATTGGGCAACAAGAAAAAAAGCCAAAACAAAATGCATACAATGAATTTCCAGAGCACAAAAAAAGATCTTCCCTTGTATTCTTCCATTTTCAAATTACGTTCATTCTGATGGTTCTGGAAACGAGTTTTGGAAATACTCAGACGTTCTGAAAACGTGGAATTCAACAGAAATTTCTCTTGCCCGTAAGGAGATGATAGCTTTACTTTAAGTGCTTGCCAAGACATCATGATATTACATTTTACTCCATTTCATCTCAAATATTATTTGATATTTATGGCCTTGAAATGCACAGAAATGACGGACTGTAAAAAGATCCATTGGTTCCTTCCTCATCACGACTCTACTTGGCAGGCCTGTCTATATTAATGTCAGCAGTATCAGCATTTCATTCTTCAATATGAAAGAAATCAGACATTTCACCATTGCCACATCCATCACTGCTAATTTCATCGCGAGATGTTGAGGAATCACCAAAGTAATCGGCGATAAACCAACGCCATCCTCCTCCGTGGAACAGAATTCAAGGTTACAAGTTCCGACCACATTCAGAGCATGGGCTATTGCAAAGCTTGCCCTGATGTTTGTTTGACAACGCAGCAGTTGTTGCATCGTTCACTCAGATGGCCAATGCTGAGAACATTTGAAAATTGATTTAATGAGGAAAACAATTCCAAACCCTCATGCAATGGTGTTATCATAGCTGCAGATGATGCAATTATGTTCTGCACCACATGATCACTAATAGCGAATTAGGAGTCACTATGCAGGAATGCTGAAGTCATCTCGAGCTGCATTAGTTATCATAGCTGCATCATCATAGCTGCAGATGATGAGATTATGTTCTGCACCACATGATCACGAACAGCGAATTAGGAGTCACTATGCAGGAATGCTGAAATCATCTCGAGCAACAAGGTCATTTTGTATACATTATTCCCTCCTCTGAGAGTGGGTTTACAACTCGATGATTATTCATTAAACGACCGAAAGAAGATTCCCGAGGACGTCACTTTGTCACCCCCACCTTACAAACTTAACCCTTTTAACCCACCCTACAGATTTGTGTACATGTACTGTATCGGTATTCCCTCTGTGGTTTTTAATTAAAAAATAAAAATAAAAAAGTATAAAATATTTGGCTGCATGCTACGGTCCACAGCCACCTTTCCCGATCCCCATTTATCCCATAAGGTATTGAGCTTGCACAACACTGTTTTGCTGAACTTGCCATTTTCCAGGAACCTAACCCCCATGTTAAACGAGGGTTTTCTGTTTCATAATTTCCAACAAACTAAGTTACGGAAAGAAAACAAGGTATTTTAAAAGGGCATCGTCCAAAAAACAACTTCAAGTAAAATGTGCTTTTGAAAGCAATTAATCGGCAGGGCTACTTTTGACATGGGGCTCACCTGTTGTTGACAATTTCCATGCAGCCATATTGTTCAATCCATAGTCTTCCAATAATGACGTTGTGCACACAACAGGTGGGGTTTGTCCAGGTGTATACCTCTTTGTGCCTAATTTGGAAGGGAAAAGTGGAAGAACACAAAATATCGTAAATTTTTCTCAACCAAATTTCATCGATAATTCTCCTAAAATAGAGCAAATATGCACGTCACCAAAACATCAAAATTGACACGTGGCAGAAATAGTGCCATCTTTGGTGCTAGTCGGTATTACAATTAAATCCTCCCTTTATATTATGATATGTTGTGATAATAAAATGTCTTTAAAAAATAATACAAAATTATAACGTGCATTTTCAAGAACGTGCTGCAGTACATTGCCCACTGAAGGTGGGCTGAGAAAGGTCCTAGTATATTACAGCTTATACCTTGCCATATCAAAATTATTTGACAATCAATATCAGCTTGCAGGTCAATCCAATAAAAATAAATACAAGTGATACAAGCAAGTCAGAATGATTGCTGAAGACAACAAACTAAAAAAAATATTTTTGATTGCCGGTAAGTGCTCCATCAATAAGTGTCTTCGCTAAATAACTCCAATCTTTCTCTTCCCTCCAAAACCGAGTGGCACTTAGTAAAGTTCTCTGAATAATTTTCCTCTTCCATTATTCTTGGTGAGGCCTGATAGCAATGTAAGAGAGAGCTTAAAATAGTCAAATTTATCATCAGATCTCGACACCTGAAATTAGACCCCTTAACACAAAACTTGCTCTTCATATTCCCACAATGGCTCATTTCACCCATGTTGCCTTCTTTACCATGATAAGATCACAAAGTATCAGGTGGGTCAGACATTGCATCAGAGAATAGGTGCTCAAAATGAGCGATGCAATGTTTGTCCTCTCGTCTTCCAGTGAACTCTTTCCCTAATGGTCACTTACAAGCTTTAGAAAAGAAAGGATGACAGTGTTACCCTCATCTACACAAAGACAACTAGAAGGGCACTTGGTAGAATGCATACCTCCGCCATGCAATGCCTGATCCATGAAAACATATCAATCTCAATACATTTTTGAAATATTATTCGATAAAACGTTTTTGGCCCAATCTCTCAATGGTGAAGAATCACTTTTAAAATTAAATAATTCTCGTGTTCAGATTCGGATTCAGATCTTCACCAAAATCGAAACAATTTGTCCTTACCACACACCCAACCTGTCCACAAAGTTTCGTCCGAATCCGTCCACAACTTTTTGAGATATTGTGCTAGATATCGGTTTCACCCAATCTTTCTATGGTGAAGAATCACTTAAATTCTAGTAGTCAGATCCGGATCTTCACCAAAATCGAATCAGTTTGGCCTTGTTGCACACCGAACTTGTCCACAAATTTCATCCGGATCCATCGACAACTTTTTAAGCTATCCTGCACACAAAGACAGACAGACAGAGAGGGGTGAAAATATAACCTCCTTCACCTTCGGTAGTGGAGGTAAAAATGTAGTTCTCTCTCCGCACCTCACTCTTCCCTTCCTCCCCTCCACCATAACCATGTAGTAATGCCATTTCACAATGTGAATGAAAAAACACTGATAAAACCTCACCCTCAGAGATTTTAGTTAAATTTTGTACAGATGGATGTGCGATTGACCAATGATCAAAACAGAAATTTAAAGCTATTTTCAAACCCGACCCAATTTTATCATTCCTGATGTGATCAATCAAAAATGGAAAAAGGTTTTTTTTTTTTTTCGACTTCAATTGAACATTACAGGCTTACCTGTGAACCGAGACTAGGC
>BROF01002767.1:156868-170945 GCA_024346535.1 Eptatretus burgeri | reverse complement strand
AAAAAAAAAAAAAAAAATATATATATATATATATATATATATATATATATATATATATATATATATATATATATATATATATAAATAAACTAAAGACAGAGGGATGGATTATATGGGACAAACAAATGCAGCAATTATGAACATGCATGCTTTGATTAATTAATATATACTAGCAGGGACCCACAGAGCATCTGTGCAATGTAAAATGTGACTTCAAATCCTCAACTCTTCCCCAAGGAAAGCACATAGCAACCCCAAGTCCTCACTCTCCCCCTCCCAACCTTAAAGCATCACTCCCCTCCCCACTCCAAGCCTTCAACCCTCCAACCCTCCACCTCCCCGACTCCATGCCACCACTAAAACTCCTCAACCCCCCTCCCAACTCTG
This sequence comes from Eptatretus burgeri, assembly GCA_024346535.1. NCBI lineage: Eukaryota > Metazoa > Chordata > Myxini > Myxiniformes > Myxinidae > Eptatretus > Eptatretus burgeri. Next base: position 170,558 of record BROF01002767.1, on the reverse strand, counting down.
TCAAATCTTTACAACTCCCCCCCCCTCACCCCCCACCTGTGACCTGTGGCAGAGTTGCCGCTTCAGGTTGTCCCATGAAAGAACATCTGGCTTGAAGTGATGAGGGTAGTCAGCATCGTCGAAGACGACTGTGAAGAATCAATCGAGCTGGGGCTGGTGCCAGAGTAGCAGAGTGGCTAGTGTGGAGGTATAAAGGTCTGCTCTCTGTGAACCGAGAGCTGTTGGTGTTCTTACTGGGACCGACAAGACGTTTTGCTGCAGGGAAAGTCAATCGAGTGCGAGGCATCTTCAGCTCGATCTTTTGAGTTATGATGCATCGTTCACTTGTGCCCCAGCTTTCGGAAAGAAAGTGGCTTTGTGCAGGATTTCCCAACCCTGATGAGTTTCACTTGAGCAACTTCAAAAATGGACTGGACTCGTTTGCCAGTGAAACATTTTCATTTTTCTCCTCCATTTGTCTATGCGAGTCTTGGATGCAAGAATTGACAATACAAAATTTACATTAAAGGCAATGCTTTTGCTTTATTGACAGAGCACATTTTACATGAAATACAATTCAAAATAATGATCAAAATATCAATGAAAGTATTCTTCACATTTAGCCCATCATATTGCATATTAACATATCTACATCAGTTTGTAACAATGTTATTTACAATGTAAACCTATTATTAAGGCTGGGCTAGCCTGGTGTTGGCTTCGTGGTTCGGGTGGCTGGCTTGGTATCTTAGGGTCCTGAGTTTGAGCCCCGCTGGGTGCTGAATTAACACCAGGTGGGGTTGATTCAGCCTGTCATCCATCCGAGGTCGGCGAAATGAGTACCAGTGTACTGGTATAGGGGCACAGACAGCATCAGCGGCATAGTCAAACCTCAACAAAATGATAGCAACCTGGCAGCCAAGCTGCCATATGCAAGAAGAAGCAGAAGGAAGCTGGGCTTGCAGGATGGCCTTGAGGTACGCATTTTGTTTGATATCCGATTAGTCTAAAATGTTGGCATAAAATCACGACAAAAAAAAAAGACGGCCTAAAATAATTGCTTTGGAGCACTCCAGCTTCGACTGGGAGAGGAGACGAAAGGATTACATTCTGACGACGCCAGTGGAAGTCATCAGCAAGTTAGGAAAGAAAGTGGCTTTGGAGGCCGCATTCAGAAAAAAATTGGAAAGCAGAACAGGGTCCTAACTATGCCAGTGGCATGAGATAAATCCATAGTCATGACATCTGGCTTGAGATTCACGGCTTCTACGCAGTGTTGAGAGAGAGAATCAGCAGCATCTCTAATGCTGAACGATGAGGATAAAATCCAAACTGATGAATGGAGATCAGTTGATGATGATGTTCCTAGACTTTGAATTACATGTCAGTAAGTTCACTTCACTTTGTAAGCAAAGGATTTAATTTTGCACTCTTATGTGTGGGAGTACATGAGCTTTGTGGGCAAACACAATGTTAAGACTCTTCCACAAAGACTCAAACACAAAGTCAACACTTTGAAGACAAACACAAACACAACACAGCTTTGTTTCGAGCATAAACTCAGCTGTAAAGTGCTAAAGGTGAGGTGGGGATGATTGGAGAGATCAAGAGACAGACTTAGCATGGGGCCATTGGAGATTTGACAAAGACAGGCTGAAAAGTTCAGTTTAATGATTAGCTGGATGTTTTTTGGCTGGTCTGGGGATCGAAAGACTTGGCGTGAGCCTTGCAAAATGACCCAAGGTTGCTCTGGGTCAGATTAGCCTTTCATGACAAAGCAAATCGATTGCAAGCAACTGCCTCGACGCAGTACGAAGAAGATGGATATGATAGTCGCAGCTGAGAAGGAATAAATCTGTGCAGAAGAGAGCAGGTTTTTGTGTAAACCTTCTCATGCAAAGTCAATAGTAAATGCACAGGAAATGGAAGACTGATCCTTTTCCAAGAAGGTAGATTGCAATCCCTGGCAGGTGGCCTGAATGAATATCAAGACTCTTTTAACTCGAACAAAAGCCAAAGAGATACGTACTTTCAAAATAATATCAGAGTGAAGTGGGAGAGATGAGGAATAGAAGACGTGGTGGGAGGTTAGTTAATACCAGTTATAGCAAGCAGAATGTACCAATAACAGAGATGCAGGTTCAGAAGCAATTACGGATGGGTCAGGCCCACAAATTCACAGAAGTCCTTCGTCGAAATTCCACGGCTGATTATTGTCGTGCCAACTCACAGCTAACTGAAACTGTGGGAATTAAAATCACCACCACATGTGAGAAAGAGAAAGTTGGGGTGGATTTCAATTAGGTGGGCAAAGTTAGTGGAAGAGGTGCATACGGAGTTATCATCATTAGGTTTATGACAATCACACAGACAAACATGAGATTGATTTGGAGAGGAATGTGCAGCGAGAGGAATTCCAGAGGGTTAGGAGCAGTTGGTGCGTAACATGAGCATTGGGGGACAAAGCTTCTGAAATAAACACCACCACCAGAGTGCGTCAGGACAGAAAAGAGAACGGGGTTACGTATCGGACAGCACTCTGCATGAAACACAGTACACACATTGCTGATGGCAACCGCATCCACACTGGGCTTTTATCCAAAGATGGCCAGCTTAAAGCTGTTCTTAAAATGTTCAGGTTGAGCGGTTTCTGCAAGTCAGTGTACCGGCCAGGGCCAATCCTGCACCGCTTATCAAAGTTAAAATAATACGACAATTGTTACACACTTCTTCCGAGCACCGACGAGAGTGCACCAATTACCCAGAGGGGTAGCACAACAGAAAAGCTTTAAGGCCCTGTCACACCTTGACGATTTAGCCAACGTATGCCCGACGTATGCAAAATTGGGCTAAAACGCCGGCACACGTTGAATACGTTATGGGTAAGTTTGTATACGTTAAGAGCACGCTGAAAAACACTGCCATACGTCATAGTACGCTGGCTTTCATCGTTGTACTTTGCGGGTGTCCTCAAATTTTAGCATGCTTGAAATTTTATGACGTATGCCAGCGTATGACTCACACGTTCCGCTACGCTGGCCATAAGTTGTAGGCACATTATGCGATCGTCGACACACGTTACTTGTAAGTTACTCATAAGTCGAAAAACGTCAAGGTAATGCTTAGCGTACCCGAAACTTATTTATAACCTATGAGTAACGTGTTGTAGGCACGTTGCACACACATCGAGGCACGTTATGCGATCGTTGACACACGTCGATGCACGTTACTCATAAGTCAAAACACGTCGAGGTAATGCTTAGCGTACCCAAAACTTATTTCTAACCTATGAGTCACATGCTTTGAACCTATGTGTAACGTACCACCAACGCATATCGACGTATGTAGACGTAAATGATTGACGTCTTCCGGACGACCACAGAACTTACTGAATATGTTTCTAATTTACAGCTACCGTATAATGGCGTATTGGCAGCATTTAAAAAAAAACAAAAAAAAACAATAACTTCCGATATTTCGTCACGTGCTGTTTCGTCACGTCCGATTGCCTCTTCAGTTTGCTCATGTCTTATTCTTAGTTCCTCCTCTGTGAATATTGTCACGTCGACATTGAAACTTAAAAGCAAATGTCCGAATATATTTTAAAATTCGTGATCGACTAAAAAAAAAATATATATATATATATATATATAGAAACAACAACAACTTCAGATATTTCGTCACGTGCCTTCACGGAGCCAAGGAGAAAAAAAGAAAATGTGCCTCGACGGAAAAATAAGTTTCGGGTATGCTAAACAATACCTCGACGTGTTTCGACTTATGAGTAACTTACAAGGAACTTGTGTCGACGTGTGTCAACGATCGCATATCGTGCCGACAACTTATTCCCAGCGTAGCAGAACGTGCGAGTCATACGGCGAATACGTCGTAAAATTTTCAGCATGCTTGAAATTTCACGACGTACTAAACGTACCACGAAATACGACAGCGTACTTCATCGTTTTTCAGCGTGCTCCTAACGTATACACAACTTACCCATACCGTATTCGACGTGTGCCAGCGTTTTAGACACATTTTTCATAGGTCGGCATACGCTGGCCAAATCGTCAAGGTGTGACTGCGATGTTGACACTTCCAACAGCACGAGAATACTCTAATGAACATCAAAATTTCAGCGTACGCCAACGTTTTACATACATTTTTATACGTTGCCATTGCTGGCTACACCGTCAAGGTGTGACAGCGCCTTTACGGACAATAATACGTCCCATTTCGTTTTTAACGAGTGAAACCAACGTACGACATGAAACAGAAGGATATTGAATTTTTTGTTCTCCTCCTCCTCTTGCCTTCATAAGGGGTGAGGTCCAATGGACCAAGCTTCTACCCTGCATTGATCACGATCCTCCTCCACCTCCCTCTGTCCTCAGCAAACTCCCTCCACTCTCCAACCACCCCTACCTTACGGATATCCCTGCTCACACAATCCTCCCATCTCAACGGTGGTCTACCTCTTTTCCTCTTATCTTGTTCCCTCAATCTATCCACTCTCTTAACAAGTAATTTATTAATTCCTCCTGTATACCTTTCAAACACCAATACCATTTAATAGCATCCCATAACAATGATGTTAAACTCTGCAAAGTAACACACACATGACAGGTTTCAATGCAGTTTTGAATCAACTCACAACTTTCAAGTCAGGAACTAATCTCATGTACCCAGTTTTTAATAAAAACGCCAGCAGCATATGAATTGATGTTGAAATTGGTTGTGGTCACGTTTCAAGCGAATCCACCTTGCCCTGTTGAGTGCGCACAGATTGAAGTCCGACCGGCCAATCGTGTTGCACGTTCTAAGAGAGTGATCTTCATATCACCGAAGCAAGCAGATGAATCTTTGTCCACGACTCGATAGTTACTGGGTGTTATTGACGTTGTATACATACACAAATGTATAACTATGCTCTTTCAGGACCAGACTGCAGACAGACAGTCCTGAAGAGTGGGAAGGAGAACAGGCCCTTTGCCTTTTTGATACGACCAGAGAGGAATTGCTTGCTTGGATGTCGTCTCTAAGACACCAGAAAGGCAGTCGGTTCGTCGAGAACCCAACAAGCCAGCAGACAAGATAGACCAGCATCTGCAGGGGTGCAGCTGGTTCTTGATTCAGGGCTTTGGAGTTGCTAAACCAGTTGTGGTTAGCATGTAGCACCCAATGCCGTCTTTGCTGTTTGAGCCCGGTTTTTAAAAATGAAATTCAGTTTGGACATGCCACGCTTACAGATGCTGCTTCTCACTGGTCACATCACGTCGTCCTCATAATTTTTGACAGTCGTCCATTTTATGGTCATGTGGCACAGGGTCAATGACAGTGGTCTCGCTTGTCTGGTGCTGAAGAGCCAAACTGCTTTAATTCCCAAAGGCTCTGAAAAAGCCCTCTCATACGATGTTGTTTTTTGCAGAGGCAACGTCGCCCCGGCAAAGTTTGGAGTGCCACGACAGAACATAAATTCAGCCATTCAGACAAAGCACAGCGGCAGCCAGAAGGCCATGTAGGCTCAAGGGCATGCTTGAGAAAATGGCCAGTGACTTTCCCGAGCCTCACTTATTTTAGTTCCTCAAATCATGGAGCGGGGCGTTCAACCACAACAGTGAAGGAGTCAACATATGATACAATGCCTCAAGAAGACATGGCCAGCTCTCAGGTGAGGAACATCTGCTCCATACTCACATGGCAAATCCACTACCAAGACATGTTCAGAGATGCCCCTTCCCTCCCTCCCCCCCCCACCTCCCAATTGCGAAATGGCACTAAAGTTCGAGAACGGCACCTGCACATAGCCCGAGGCATTTGATGCTTCTTTGAGCTGCAATTATCCGGGTTGCCTCTCCAGATCTGCTTATTGAAAGCAGAGACAGTATAATGTGTGGCAGGTACAATGAATGTTGGTCAGAATACATGTGGCAAGAGCCAGTGTAGCACATTATTACTGGTCCCACAAATGTGAAGGAGTACATATTTGATGTAGCGGAATGATTTTTTTTTAATTTTAATGTGTTGCATTCGTTTTTATACCTTAATGTGAATACAAGCAATGTTTTCTCTGCCAAGTTAGGGAAAGAGGAAATATCAAAAAACAGTAACGATGACAATAATTTCAATTTTTTTCCAAATCGAATGACCTCTGGAACAAGTCTGTTCAAATTGGAGGAAGGAATCTATTTTTGAAAGCCGTTTACCAACTTGTTTTGAGCAACTCTTAGTTTTGGGATCAAATCCTCTAACCAAACACAGGCGATCACAAAGAAAAACCAGCTTAACGTCTAACAAGAATAAATTCCAAAGGAAGAAGTTACAGGATATAATAACGAGTATGTACAAACTTTGGCAGCTCGAAGGTGATGGTCCCCCGTGGTTCAGCCTCCACACTTTTACCCCAGAACTTCAGTTTTGGGTAGACAGAGCCATGGAAGATAAAGTCTCCATTCAGACCTTCAGCATGAAATGCACTTATGGGTGGATGATGGCTCACTTGCTCTGACACAAGCCTGAAGCCCAAATCCTCCCTGAAAAAAAAAAAAAAAAAAAAAAAAAAAAAAAGGAAGGGAAACAATGGATACAGGTAAGGAAAAGGCAAATTTAAGTGTGGGGGTACAGGGGCAAGTGGGGGGAATCAATGTCTAAAATTATGCACAAATAAAACGACAATTTCATACACGAGGGGAGAAGCCCGAAAAAATGACGGGTGCATAAAACCCAACATAATGCAGAGGAAGGATTAAAATGCACACAAAGTTATGGATCATTTCCAATTAATTGTTTGCAATGTGGGAATGGGAAATGGGAACGGGTCGAAACAGGATACTAAACGTCAACGGGTCAAAATGTCAGGCAGGGTTATTTTTTATTTGCTTTAGGTGTTAATGCGAAACACACAAACATACGGTGTATTAGCACACCTTCAATTGATCCCAAAATTAAGAATAAATAAATAAATATAAAAAATAAATAAAAAAGGAAAGCAGGTCATAAGCACAGCATCATTCACTTTCAAAATATGTGTGTGTGTGTGTGTGTGTGTGTGTGTGTGTGTGTGTGTGTGTGTGTGTGTGTGTGTGTGTGTGTGTGTGTCAGTTTCATCAGCTACAACCCAACAAATTGCTCATACATGATCTTTGTTACTTTTCTTTCATACTCATGGACGAAGCGAAACCAAACATGGAAAATTTATTGATGGTCTATTATTCAAAACCAGGCAACAAATTCTTACCTGAATAACTCGTACGTCTCCCCTAAGAGGGGGTTGAAGGGTTTTCCAGTCCGCTCCCAGTTTGAGGCAACAGCAGAAACAGCAAAAGCTGCTACACACTGCACACAAGATATCATGAAAATCATGATGGATATTTCAAGTTGGTACAAAGAAAAATGATCACATTGCAACCTGGATAACTATTTCTTCCGAGAATGGTTCACAACATTGTTCAAATAACGCTAATAGTAATTTGTGCATGTTATTATGCACTTTTACTTATATGATCCATATAAAATTAATGACATTACCATGATGATGCTACTACAAAATACAATGTCTCCAGGTTATTTTGAAATGAGTTAATGTTGTTTTTTTTTGCTTGCTGTTAACAGTCAAACATGGCTGTTCACATGAAAACGACCTGGTGAATTTGTACATCGTGCAGAAACTGTTGCCCAGACATCAACCATACTCGAAGATAGCATCAGATTATTCTCGTGCCAATGCCATGGAGTACACTTCAGATGACTACTCAAGGTTTAGGCTGAAAATTGGAATTTGTTTTGGGTATCAGTGATAAATCAGCTCTTTCTTTGTGAAAGACACCATATCTATCTATATATTGTTACGAATTTGGAAGCCTTGTGCACACAGACAGACAGCAATCCCCGTAGCTTAGTTATTTCGATAAGTATGTGTTTCTAGTTAGGGTCCCGTCCCTAGTCTAGTGGGAATTGGATGTTCATGCGCTGTGAAGTTATTTTGATAGTTAGGATTTTTTTTTTACTACAACAACAACACTGCTCGAGGAATTGTCCGCGCTGTTCACGCTGACGAAACGTTTCGTTCTGGCCTGGCGCCAAATGAGAGAATGCATCATTTTGCGGACAATGGGCGACGAGCGGATCAGAGCTGGGGCGGCCCTTTGCAAGAAGGCGGAGCCACAACACGCGGTCTGCCCAATGAGAGCAGGCCACGCATGAGCGGACCGCACCCAAGAAGGAGAACGAAAGAAAGGAGAACAAATCATTGCGCCCCATCAGCTCGATCACGTGGTCTGGTTCTCTGATCAAATCTCGACGCTGGTCTGGTTCTCTGATCGCATCTCGACGCTGGTCTGCTCGACGCTGGTCTAGTTCTTTGATCACATCTCGCTGGCGCTGGTCTGGTTCTCTGATCGCTGCTCGAGCGCGCGGTCTGGTTCTCTGATCGCTGCTCGAGCGCGTGGTCTGGTTCTCTGGTCTGCTCGACACTGGTCTGGTCCCATCTCGCTGGCGCTGGTCTGGTTCTCGGATCGCATCTCTCGACGCTGGTCTGGTTCTCTGATCACAGCTCGACGCTGGTCTGGTCCAATCTCGCTGGCGCTGGTCTGGTTCTCGGATCGCATCTCAACGCTGGTCTGTTCTGCTCAACGCTGGTCTGCGTCTGGCTGCCCTGGTCCGTCTTGTGGCAACCGGAGCTCCGGGAAGGGGTGGACGTCCAGCCACGCGCTTGCGGCCAGGTAGCCAGCCGTCCTGACTCCCAGCCAAACTATTCTCCGTGGCTGGAGAGCCGAATAAAGACCATTTGGGCCCGTTTCTCTTGGGTGTGCGTCTGTGTGTGGGCCTGTCTATAAGTAGGAATTGTTAAGTGCTTTTGTTGAACATGATTGCATTGCTTAGTCGGTTTAACTCTGCTCTTCCGTGTTCCTCCCCCCCCCCCCGTCCCCCCTATTGTAAATAAATATCCATTTGTTGAATGTTTCAGCTCGTTTCTGTCCTTTCCTTCATTGGCTTAGCACGGTGCGTGTTGGGAGAATTAAAAAGGCCGTTGCTGCCGTAGTCGTGCATTTGGACCGACGGATCTCAGTTACCATCCGCTTGGGTTACGCACGGGTCGAGCACGGTTACGGCTCGTCCCGTTCGAGCTGCGTCGAGGGTGTGAATTCCTCGGTAGCTCGCCACGTGGGCCTCCAGGTATTTTGAAGATTGGCAAATAACCCTGTCCCACGTGGCTGAATTATTGACGATTCACGGTTCTATAAGGGACCCGCACCTTCGGACTCATCAGAGGGTAACGATCTGAATTCCGGGTGTTTGGTGGAGTCGACTCTGCTGCTCCAACCAGCGGTCGTGCTCGCGACCGAAACTCGGCACCACAACAATATTACTAAAACAGTAATCTTGTATGTATGTATGTATGTATGTATGTATGTATGTACCCGAAATACAGCCAAAACGGAACATGATAGCGCAAAAATTTTCAGCCCACATTACTCACCATTCTCCTGTGGTGAGCAGTATCAAGTTTCATTCAAATCGGGCAACAACAACAACAAAAAAAAAAACTTATTAAAAAATCAATTCCCGATTCAGTCAAGTACGCTTCGGGAGAATTTGATCAATGCAAACAACCTCAGCGGTACAGTTTGCTGGAGCTATCCTTTATATTTTTTGAAATGATTTTTTTTTAATCAAACCACTGTCACAACGGGAACCCAACAGGTTCACGGGTCATCTAGTGATCTTTAAATTCCACCAACAACCAGTGCAGGGGAAAAAAAAAGAAAAAAAAAAAAGTTTGCTGAATTGACTTTCATCTGATGCATGGTGCACACAGTGCCCTCCATAAATATTGGAACAGGGAAGTCAAATTTGTTATTATTGCTATTATTGCTATATACTGAAAGTGCTCATGGTTGAATCTTTGCTGTGAAATGCACGACCCAGCAGAGGAAACCTACAGGAACAGCTGATTTTATTCTAAAACGAGAAGGGCACTCGGTAGAGCGCATACCTCTACCATGTAATGCCTGACCCACAAGAACACATCAGGCCCATTACATTTTTTAAATATCATGCTAAAAAGTACTATATCGTTTTTGGGCCGATCTCTCAATGGTGAAGAATCACTTTAGAAATTAAATAAATCTCGTATCCAGATCCATAAATCAGATCTTCACCAAAATCGAATCAATTCGTCCTTGTCACATACCCAACATGTCCACCAAGTTTTGTTCGTATCCGTCCACAACTTTTTTGAGATATCGTGCTTTTTATCATTTCTGGCCCGATCTCTCAATGGTGAAGAATCGCTTAAAAAATTCTAGTAGTCGGATCCGGATTCAGATCTTCACCAAAATTTAATCAGTTCGTCCTTGTCACACACCCAACCTGCCCACAACTTTTGGAGATATCCTGCATGCAGACAAACAAAGACAAAGAAGTGAAAACATAAATAACCTCTTTCACCTTCGGTGGTGGAGGTAACAATCAAGATCACGACAATTTAACACAGGTGGAGGCAAATTACCTTGGTGTGTCATTTTCATGATTGATTACACCTGAGCTTTAAATAAGTGCTCTTATAAGGGGGTGTGGGACACTTATCTAACCAAGATATTCTAGTTTTGTATTCTTTATTAATTTTCTGAAATTGGTAGAATTTGTTTTTCACTTGGAAGTTGTGGGTTACGATGAGTAAACAAAGGTGGAAAAAAGTCTGATTTAATGCAATTTAATTCCAAGGTATAAGGCAACAAAAGGTAAAAATTTTGAAAGGGGTCATAGACTTTATATAGGCACTGTAGGTTCCTCTGGACTCCATCTTTGCTCTTTACTTCTTTGGGTTCCTTCTTGGTCTTCCATTTCATTCATCTTCTGATATCAAATCCAAATTTAGTGTATATAGCAATAAACAACAAACAACAAAGTTGACTTCACTGTTCCAATACTTTTGGAGGGCACTGCACATGCATCATATGATACAGTGGCTGGCTGGATGGCCTAGCCCTAGAGGTATGCACATTCGCCTCTAAGCTGTCTAGCCTGGGTTCGAATCCTGACCCAGCTATAAACTATCATCCCGGTGTTTCACAGGTAGGGGATTCATCAATGTGTGTGCCGTCCCTCGGACGGACGTTAAATTTGGCGTCCTGTCTGCCAACATTAATTGGTAAGCATGAAAGATCCCACGGTGTCCTTCGCAAAGAGTAGGTGAGCTATTGCCGGCAGCCTGAACCAATTACCAATTCCTGCCTTAACCTGCAGAGGGCATTGCATCAGCAGCAGAGGTAGTGCATATGAAAGAAGAAATCATCCAGTATATTATATTTATCATCATGACTACATCCAAATTTTAAATGATAAACAAAATTCAAAAGCAGTATTTGTTTAGGGTGTCAGCAATAACCAATAACAATCATTTTTGGTAATTTAATTTACACATTGAAAATTACCTCCAAGTCCCATCCAAAACTGTCCCAAATACATTTCAGAGCATTGTGTCGTTCAGTAGCTGGGGGCCAAGGCTATGAAGCCTATTGGCAATGCTCCACTAGACTAGCATTCACAGTGGTTGATAATTCAAATATATGATTGAGAATGGAGCATACAGGAAACAAACTCGGCTTGTGAAAGTAAATGTTGTTATCCATTCATCAATGCAAGCCAAATGACTCACTGACATTCAGGGAGGAGGTAACTATCGTGTAATATGTAAAAACCTGCAGAACCAGATTGATGGTGTTATCAGCTAGGTAGTTCGATTTAAATAAAAATAAAAATAAAATATATATATATATATATATATATATATATATATTTTTTTTTGAAATACTCAAAAGTACGAGGGTGAGTCGAAAGGTATCCACAATGATTTATTAAAAAGTGTGTTGTGTTGACAACATTGCTTATTGTACTTGCAGGTACAAGCACGAACCGAGTTTAAACCTTGAGCAGTCAATAGTTGTGTCGTTGTAAGGTAGTGAACATGATTTTGTATGCCACTGCTCCGCTGTCCATTTGCTCCAAAGAAAAGCAGTGTGCAGCGATACGGTTTTTGTGGGCTAAAGGTGTACCAGGGGCAAAAATCCATCGCAGACTTTCAGCACATTATGAGAATAGTGCTTTATCGCAGGGGAGTGTGTATGATTGGATTACCATGTTCAAAAACGGTCGCACAACTGTCACTGATGTTGAACGATCTGAACGTCCATCCACATCCACAACAGAAGAAAACATTGAACGAGTCCATGCCATGATGCTGGATAACCGACAGCTGACTACTGACGAAGTGGCAAAACATCTGAACATCAGTCATGGTTCTGCACATGAAATCATCAACAACTGACTTGGTTTTCATAAAGTTTCTGCAAGATGGGTTCCAAAACAACTCGCAGAAGAGCACAAGCGCAACCGTGTGACAATCTGCCAAAGCTTTTTCAACTGCTTTTGTCATGAAGGAAACGCTTTTTTGAGAAAGTGTCACTGGAGATGAGATGTGGATCCACCATTACAAGCTCAAGAGCAAACGCCAGAGTATGGAGTGGAAACATCTGAAATCACCAGTCAAAAAAATTAAAATGTCAACCATCGGCCAGAAAAGTGATGTTCACACTTTTCTGGGAATCGTATGGCCCAATTTTGGAACACTATCAAGAGGGGAGCACAATGATAAACAGTGTCTGTTATTGTGAAATGCTCCTAGACTAAATGAAACCAGCTATTTTATTGAAACGCCAAGGGCTACTGTCAAAAGGTGTTGCATGACAATGTCCGTGCACACACACTGCCGGCCATGCTGTGGAAACTCTTAGGCAATTGAACTTTGAGCTGTTGGAGCATTGTCCGTAGTCCTGACCTGGCCCCTCAGACTTTCACCTGTTTGTTCCACTCAAAGAGGCTTTAAGAAGCTGCCACTTTGCCAGTGACCACCAAGTGAAAGAAGCGGTGCATGTGTGGCTCATCACTCAGCCAAAAACCTTTTTTTTACTGAGGGCATATAGAAGCTAGTGAACCGATGGACTCAGTGTGTTGAAAAGGAGGACGATATGGGGAAAATGTTGCTCTTGTAGTTATATTATTTAAATAAAAATATATTGAAGATACTTTTTGACTCACCACGTATATAACGTCCACAAGCAAGTGAAAAGCCAAGCACGCGCTCTTCCATGAGCCTCCATCTTGAACAGAAAAAGATGCACAACAAACAAACCTGTATACGCTGTATGGAATCGGGAGAAGCGTTGGCCTTGTTGATAAGACTCGTGTGCTCCATGTACTCACAAATACGCTGCAAGAAGCTCAATGGTTCATTGAAAATTACAGGCATCGTTATTTTGGAAAGTTCCTGCACACGACAACAGACATAAATGCTAGCGACAGTCAATTAATGATTAATGTACAGTAAAATTAGCAATACTTCAAAATATAGTAGTAAGGGAGACATTAAAAAGGGGGAGCACTGCATAACCTCTCAGCCTGAGAGGGAAGGAAGCAGAATATAAAAAAGGTATTTATATCCCATAACTAATGAACCAAGACACAATATACAAGTCAAAAATAAGGGAAGTAGGGGAGGGAGCTCCACGAAATGCCAAGATAAGCTTTTTATACTCATTAATATGGCGTTTGTCCAAAGATGGAAAAACCCCTTGGGGAGGGAGGATATTATTAATATTAATATTACTAGTACGTGCCCGTACGTGCAAAAAAAAAAAAAAAAAAAAAAAAAAAA
>BROF01002767.1:124331-152245 GCA_024346535.1 Eptatretus burgeri | reverse complement strand
CGAAAGGGTCGCTCGCCGGTGCCTGGATTCGGCTCGCCTCCCGCTGGCGCCCAGACAGAGTCAGCTTGAAGACCACACGAGGTGGACAGGTCCAAGACAGACCCTGGTCTTCAGCCCGACTGTCCTCCGGGCTGGAGGTCCGAATAAAGACCATTCGGTCTGATTCTTTGGGTGTGTGTGTGCGTCCGTGGGCCCGTCTATTAAGTAGTGAACTGTATAAGTGCTCTTGTTGTACATAAAATCCTGAGTAGCAGCTGAAATTGCATACCTCCATTAATTAATATTCGGTTTAGCTCTGCCCTTATGTGCTCCCCTCATCCCCAATTGTGAATAAATACCCCGATTGTTGAATATTTCAGCTCGTTCGAGTCTATTCCTTCATTGGCTTCGCGTGCTGCGTGTTGGAAAATTAGCCAGGCCATTGCGGTTGTCATGGGATATTTGGGACCGATGGATCTCAGCGATCAAACCGCTCGGATCGCACACGGAACGGGTACGCTATGCTGCTCGTTCCGTACGGGAGGCGTTGAGGGTGAATTTCCCTGGTAGGTTGGACCACGTGGGTATTTAGGTAAATTGAAATTTGCAATCGACCCTACCCCACGTGGTCTATCTCTTGGCGAACTTCGGTCCAATAAGGGACCCATACAATTCCAGAGTTTTCCAAAAAGGTACGATCTAAATTCCGGGCGATAGGTCGAGCCGACTCTGCAGCTCCATCTCACGGTCATGCTCGCGGACGACGCCCGGCCCCACAACAATACTTCACCATTGAGAGATGCGGCCAAAAACTATGTAAAGCATGATATCTCTAAAAGTTGTGGACGACCTGAAACAAAACGAGGTGGAAGAGTTGGTTAGGTGACGAGAACAAGCAGATTCAATTTTGGTTAAGGTCCGGATTCAGATCCGACCTATCAGTGGGATACAAAATATAAACTGTTCAGCCTGGCAGAGGTACGCGCTCTTCCGAATGCCGTTCCATTTCACCAAGTGTCACTCTGAGACTGAGTTTTTTTAAAATCTGTTTGTTTGTTTGTCCTTACAGAACTTGTGTTTTTCTCCACAACCGCTTGTCGGATCGAAACAAAATTTTCACCATAGGAGCGACTACTCATGTGGAATCCTTTTTTGAGAGTAATGATGTCATAGGTCACACGGTGTGGCAACCATGTTGGAAAAAAAGGATAACCTTGGACCTCTATCTCTGAAACCACACAAAGGAAAATATTGAAACTAGGCACACAGCAAGTACTCCTAATGGGGAATGTTTGATATATTATGACGTTATAGGTGTCTTCATTATGACATCATAATTGCATATGCAGAATTCTACATCTGATGAGTATGAAAATTGAAGGTCTTTGGATAAAATGGTCCACAGAAAACTTTTTGATGATGACATCGGTCACGTGATTCAGCATCATATTGTTTTGTTAAAAAAAAAACTCAAAAATTTTTTTTTTTTAAAAACTCAAAAATCTTCTCCAGAACAGCTCCACAGATCGAGGGGAGAAACTTCATACAAATGTTCCCCAAGCCATAGGTATACAAGTTTAAGGAATAATTGATGGGTCACATGGTTTGACAGCCACATTGAATTGAAGAAAAATATTAAATCGTGTTTTCTCTGGAACCGTTTAATCAATCGCGGTGAAACTTCAAATTATGATCTCGTAGTGATGGGGAAGACACGTTTTAAATTTCAACTTCATCAGACACATGGTCTGGCAGCTGGATTTATTTTAATTTTTTAATAACAAGGCTCACTTGGCTGTGCCTGGATGGGTTTGAGGGTCGAGGAGTCGCAGCTGAAATGCAAATCCTATCCAGGTTCCTCCTGATGACTTCATCTTTGCTTTTTCCTTGTTTGGGTCCCTTCTGATTACTCCAATGCAGGACTGTACCTATTTGGTCTTCCATTTGACTTGAATTTACTTAAATCCCATTCTGAATCAAGTTGAATAAAGAGGACATCATGAGTTAGGTGTCCGATCAAAGTGGGGTTGTATCAAAGCGGGACGTCTTGGTACCAGGTCATCACTGCCAGCAGTTATAAAGTGGCAGTTCTAATCATGTCTCTTATGAATCACGCAACACACCAGTGTACAAACACCACACAAAATAAATCACACAAAATAGGTCCTGGTGAGGGTCGACAATCTCTCATTGCTCTTTTTCTTGTTTTGCATGCATTTGTTTGAGTTTGAAAGATATTAATGTTCCTGTTTCAAATCTATTTCAAAATTGTTCATGGTTAAAATCGTGTTTTGTGAATGGAACAAAGACAAGGACTACATTAATTGAGAACACCAATATAATCATTTTCAAACACCTTGTCAATTACTAAAAGTAAAGGTACGAGATAAAATGCAGCTTTCAGAAAAATACAGTAATCCCTCGCTTTAAACGTAATTTTCGAGAAATGCATCCCTCATTTAAAGTGAGGATTCCTGTGGACTGCTTTCAAGAGGTAAAACATGCGATTTTGTAAGCATCACTCATATTTACATACCATGCCAATGCATTTACGTAGAAAACTCCAGATACTGAAATTGCTCCGCGAATACATTTGTGCTGGGAGTTTTGTCCTGAAACAAGAAAAGCCAAGTGAAAAAGAGGACCGACAATTCGGTTGCACAAGACAATGTGCCTTTTACATATAATTTTATGCGTCTCTTTTGTGAAAGATAATCACCATTGAAGTTAAAATTACAAAAATTTACACAAGCACAATGATTTAGAGAAGTCAAATAGGAAGAAGGAAGCAAGCAAAAGATGAATGTGCCATACAATGAATGTACATCATTATGCTATATTTTGAGGAGATTGGGACCATACTCTGTGCAGAGCATTGGTGCTGCTTAAGCAGTCCCTTTGGCAATTGGGTACAATCCTGGATGGGTTGCCACTCCAACACAGTATACCAGCATGCTGGCACTCATTTTGCCGACCACAGAAGGATGACAGGCCGAGTTAACCCCACCTGGTATTAATTAAACAGCTGAGCAGGATTTGAACTCAGGACCCTAAGATCCAAAGCCCACCACCCTAACCATTAAGTCAACACCAGGCATACATTTTGAGGGATGTGTGTATATATATATATATATATATATATATATATATATATATATATATATATATATATATATATATATATATATATATATAATTTCAGTCATCCTCTTAGATGTATACGATATGCTCATACATAAGTTGGGTAATTGCACTAATATGATATTCTTTCATGTTGCAGGCTAATACTCTGCACAAACAAAACATGTATTACTCCAACAGCAATCCTCTGAACTGCTTACTCTTTGGTGGTGGCTCGTGCCTTAAGGAGGTATTCACACCCCTTGACATTTTCACATTTTGTTGTCTTACAGCCTGAATTTAAAATAGATTTAGTTTATTAATTTGTCACCGATCAACACAAAATATCCTAATATGACCAAGCGAAAATACGTTTTCAGAAATTTTTACAAATTAATTCAAAATGAAAAGCTGAAATGTCTTGTGTCAATACGTATTCAACCCCTTTTAGTGTAGGCATATTTGCAATTTCGTGTATTTTTTTTGTTAAAAGCAAAAACTCACTTGATTTTGTAAGAAGGTATCATAAGCTTTATAAAAAATTAGGGTGGCATTTTTTCTGAACTTTCTAAGGGCATGAAATCCAAGATGGCGTCCAAAATGGCCGCCGAACACTAATAATGCGATATCTTCGCGAATACATGTGATACAATTACAAATGAAGTCTCTAAATATATGTTTTCTGAGACCAGGAATCTAATGGAATCATCAAATTTATGTTATATGTATGATCTACATGCCAAATTCCAAAATGGCCACCGCGCACCCGCAATGTAAGCTATACCTTCTCCCTTTGCATGCACCACCAAGCCAATAGGATTTTGTAATTACAAACCAAGTATCTACCTATTTAAAGACATGTATTTTTTCACAAAGAATACATAATTAACAAACCAACAAACAGATCTAAATAAAATTAAATACTTTAATTACTGTTCAATACAGTGTTCAATCTCTTAAATCATTTAAATAGGAAGATGCAAAAAGTCATACTGATTAAATGCCTGGCTTTCATTTAGTAGTTTTAACAATGGATATCAAGTGAATTATTATTTTGTGAATGTCATAGAAAGTAACACCTCAATCTTCACAGTCTTCATTTATCCCTGGCTGACGGTAAGGGGTCTCAGTGCGGTGTTTGAAAGCGACTTCTTCATGTTTTGTTTCATAGGTGACCTGCCGATCAGACTTGTATGCACATACGAAATGTTGTGCCAGCACAAATGCACTTTGGTTCATAGATTCGGCCCTGCTGATTGTTTTAACCAGATGTAAACCTTGGATAGCATGCTTGCAAAAGAGTTGAAGCAAAGCAGGTGGTTCACAATTATCAAATGTTCCTTCGAATTTCCACAGGGTTGCGCTTGCAATGTCTCTTCTCAGTATTTTAGCTGCTTTCAGAAGGACTTTCACATCTTCTCTTAGGTCTTTTGTATCGGTGGCCAACGCACCAGCTAACAGGGTTTCTTTGGCTTTTGTAGAAAGTACTTGCTCAGGTTTGGTTTTGTCTGGAGGCCTGGTGAAGTGCACATCAGCGATGTTGTCCAAAATCAGTTGCTTTAAGTATGGTTTGTATCACGGATTGTCCGGTAAAGGGAACCCATTGGCTTCGAGCAAACCAACATATGATTGTTCAATGTCATTCATATTCAAAGCTGAACTGTTAGATGTGTCATTCATTTCAGTTTCCACCATATCGAGCATCTCCTGGTCAGACACTAACTGTGCAAAATGAACATGCTGATTTAGAGGTCCGTTAGCTTTTTCTATGTCTCGTTTTGCATGGCCTAAGCACAGAAGGTGATACTTCATGTCCTCAGCAACTGCTGCAAGAAGATCAGGTGAGCCTACAACATTGCTCAGTCTGACTTTCAAAAGTTTTCTGTCTGTTTGTTGACCAATGGCTTTGAGCTGAGCTCCCATGTTTTCAGTGGAGACGTCGTGCAATTTGTCTGCTTTGTCGTCCTGACAAATGATACACATCTCCTTGTCTAAAGCCTGACTTGTCGAAAGCCTGGTAGATCGCTGTGATGTGGAACCACTTATAGATGCAGCATCAGATTTTGGCGGTCGTCCTATTGTCTTCTGTTTTACATCACTGACGCTGCCTGTCACTTGTCCTTTCTCATATCTGGTCTTGGCTCGTTCAATACATGTTTTATTTGTGAGATTCTTATAACATGTCTTGTGGTATGAAACACCATTCTGTAACAGTTCATGGGCAGACAAACCTTTTATGCGATTCTTTAATGCAGAGAATACTGTTTCCCCATATGAACATCGAACATCGAACATCAGTTGTTGCAATTACTTTCTCTACTGAAGGCAAAGAAGGATGAAGCACATAGTTTGTATAATCTGTTTGCTTGCTGCTCAACTGGCAAATAAACCATCAACCAAAATCCACCGTTTTTGACTTCTTGTTAGATGAAGACTGCCATTTTGGTTAATCCAAGGTCTCTAAGCTATGTTATCATGGGTTATGGTTGCTGTGGGTACATGCAGCCTGCAAAAGAAGAAAATAATATGTTAGTACACCATAAAATGGACAAGTGGAACCTTAACATAAAGCGAACAAACTGCTGCCGATGACTGGATTCGAACATCAATTTTCCGGGCGCCATGTTGAAATTAAAATGCAGCCTCTGTATCAAATTGTGCAAAATAAAAAGATTAGTAGTCAGGTGAAAGTTATTGTTATTATAGTCACTTCTATATACAAGTTCCAAGCCAAACTCATTCACAGTGGTTATGGCATGATCTAACGATCAATTAATTAAGCTCCACCACATCCAAGCCTTTCCCGGAAAATCCTCTATGCATTATCCTATTATACAGCGAGACAGTTTTCCCGGAAGATTTTGCGGTGATAGCAAAACAAAATGGTTCGGGTCTTGTTGAGAGTGGTTCCAAGCAGTTCATGCTGGAAAAAAAAATATTTAAACCACATTAAGTTAATTTTAGTGTCAAATTTAGGGCACTTTGCTACGGTGGCGGCCATCTTGGATTTCAGGCCGTTAGAATGCTCAGAAAAAATGCCACCCTAATTCTTTTCATGTTTATAGTATCATCTAACAAAATCATGTGAGTTTTTGCTTTTAACAAAAAAAATACACGAATCCTTTTTTCATGACAAATATGCCGACACTATTTGCTATGACACTCCAAATTGAGCTCAGGTGCATCCAATTAACTTTAATTATCCTTGAGATGTCTCTACAACTTGGAGTCCACCTGTAGCCAATTCAATTAATTGGACATGATTTAGAAAAACAAACCTTTCTATATAAGGTCCCACAGTTGACCGTGCATATCAGAGCTGAAACTCTACTATGAAGTCCAAGGAATTGCCCGTAGAACTCAGAGATAAAATTGTGAGGAGGCATAAATCTGGGAAAGGGTGTAAAACAATTTGTGTGTTGGAAGTTCCAAAAAGCAGAGTGAGCTCCATCATTAGGAAGTGGAAAGAACATGGAACTACCCAGACTCGTCCTGGATTTGGCCGTCCGATCAAACTGAGCAACCGGGCAAGAAGGACCTTGGTGACGAAGAACCCAATGACCACTGACAGAAACTACACAGTTCCTTGGCTGAGATGTGAGAACCTGCCAGAAAGACAACAGTCTCTGCAGCACTTCACAAATCTAGGTTTTATGGGAGAATGGCCAGACAGAAGCCACACCTGAGAAAAAGCCACCTTCTCACATCATCCCTACTGTGAAGCATGGTGGTGGCAGCATCATACTCTGGGGATGCTTTTCAGCAGCAAGGACTGGGAGACTTGCAAGGATGGAGGGAACAATGAATGGAGTCAAATACAGGCAAATCCTTGAGGAGTGCAAAAGACCTGAGGCTGCAGTGAATATTTATGTTCCAACAGGCCAATGACCCCAAGCATGCAGCCAAAGCAACACCAGAGTGGCTTCAGAAAAAAACATGAAAGTCCTTGAGTGGCCCAGCCAAAGTCCAGACTTGAATCCCATTGAGAATCTGTGGAAAGACTTGAAGATTGCTGTTCACCAACACTTCCCAGTCTTCATGGCATTGCTTTTGCAGAGTTGGTGACAATCATGGAGGACATGGTTGAGGAGGAATGCTCTCTCGTATTGAAGCTGGCAGACATGGCTGAATTATACAAGGCTCGACGGTAACAACTTGGTGTCAATGTGGAGAATCGGATCCACACCACCAGACTGAAGTTCTGGTTACTTTTTGCATTTCCTTACTTGACAGCACATGCATCAGGATGAGACACACTTTTTAGTTTTAAAGAGGATGTTTGTTCTGCTCTCAGGAAAGCCTGTGACCATGACAGTGATGGCATGCATTTGGCAGGAACAGCAGAGGTGGTTCGTTGAGAGATATTCGACACAAGGCTCTCGTTTGATGGCTTTCATCAAACAAGAGCCTTGTGTCAAATAACTCTCGACTGGTGGCAAACTGGTGTAGGCTAGTGGTAGAGGGGTGACCAGCAAGAATCTCGATGCCAGCAAGAATCTGTGCAGCCATCACTTTTGGCTTTGGTGAACATGATATAGCTAGTTTTTCATCAAGCATCAAAACTAATGGGCTGCCTCAACCACAAGAACTGCTGCTCTTTCAGTGCCTCAACTACTGGTCTTCAACAGCGTTAAACTTGCGCAACGGATGAAGCTCTCAAGAATAGTGCACCACAGCAAAGACAATGAAACTCCACTTCCACTATGTGTGGCACTCAAACTCCATGGAGCCACAAGAAAAAGAGGGCTCATTGACACGTTCTTCAATCCCGGCCTGGGTGCCTTATATGACAGTCTCCTGCAAGTCACCTCACACATTGCAAATGGAATCTGCCAACACTCAAGAGTAGAAGTTGTGTCCACCCAAGATGCATCATGGTCTCTTCACAACAGGAGCAGTGAACAACATTGTTCACATCCCCAGCTCTGCAACTGTGGTGTTCCAGTTATCAACCAGTCAGTTGTGTCTATACTGGGTCGGTCACCCCCTCTCCCGCAAGCCTACACCAGTGTGCCACCAGCTGCTTTTAAGACAAAGCAGTTCACTGCACCAGCCATGGTCCTGCAAGGTTCTGAACCCCCAGATTTCAGAAGAAGATGCAGACCAAGAATATGAGTGGCTCAAAGCAGTGATGGAAGCTCTACAACAGGAGTAGTTAAGCCATGCTCAGTGGTTGTCATATTCTGCCTACCATGCTAATATGCAACAAGGGGCCATCCCACCTGCAGCAATCATGGCACGGTTGCCTCTTTTCCTGGATAATGCACACTTCAGGAAATGATACGACATTCTATGGATGTTGTCAAAGCAACCATTCAACACCTGAACCCCGGAGCACCAAAGGAAAGACACACACAGAGATAGATGAGGACAGTCTTCATGCCAAGTTTCTGCTCTGACAGCTGACCAACCACCGTTTGCTCTGGCTAAGGAAATCCAGTGGACAGGGGCAGACATGCATGGAGAGGACCACTTCATCATCAGGTTTGGTGGCCTGCACATCGAGATGGGTATTTTGAAGGAAAGGTCTATTCCAGTGAACAATGCCAAGCTGAATGTTGCTAGTTTCAATATCCCTATATGTCCTATGCAGGCTTGGGTTCAAGTATTTTCAGCCGCGGCTCGCTTGCGAGACGTGGCGAAAAGAGAGCTCGGCTCTGTGTGCTTCTTCAAGTCAAGTGTGCTTCTTGTTGTTGTTGTTGTTGTTGTTGTTGTTGTTCTTCTTCTTGTGAAGACAAAACCTTTACGACTCGGCTCTTTTATATACAGGATCTGGATCTCCTTAAATACTAAACACCTTTACACATCCTCGCATTGAGGGTGCCTTTTGAGAGCGTCTATCATGAACTTTTAAATATATTCGGACATTTGCTTTAAAGTTTCAAAAAGTTCGCGTTACTATTTAAAGATTATTCCATTTAATGTATTGTAATTTCGTAAATACACGATTTATTTCGTAAATACATAAATACACTATAATGGGTCTCGCTATTGGCTTAATCAAGGCACGTGACGAAAAATCGGAAGTTGTTGTTTTTTTTCTTCTTCTTCTTCCTCTTCTTCTGGTGAAGACAAAACCTTTAGGACGTGGCTCTTGGACACATTTGTCCTTGTTTTTATCAAATACAAGTATTTTAAGAATATGAGCAAGTACAAGTTGCAAGTACAAGGAGTATAAAATTGGTTTCAAGTGATTCCAAGTCCCAAAAAGTCAAGTGCAAGTACAGTACTCCTTTTTTAATTTTTTTAATATCCTTCCTTTTTGCCATCCCAAATTTCAAATATAGGAAAATATAGTCCTTTTGTGTTACAAATTCATATTTAGCAATTGAAAAGGCTTGATTGATCATTAATGCTTTTATTCTATTTCCAGTTGCTCGGTGACCGGCTTGAAGACAGTGGTTGGACAAACCTCCAAGTGCAAGTCGACATCACAAGCTTGCGGACAGCAGATGTCTTCATTCGAGCCAGCCATGTAACCAAGATGCACCATGCATACAAAGTCACAGCAGCAGGCCTCCACATACTGCTCCACCAAGCCTACAGCGATGAGAACAGCACATCAGATTAAGCTGGTGCACCTGATGCTCGATCATTTGAAGAGTGGCGATCAGAGAGAGTGAGGACAGGTGTACATTTTGACTATTGGCTCAAGACCCTGGCATTGGAGATGCTGCTGCTTCTGTAGGTAAGATCTCTTCACGAAGGCAACTTTGAGCTGTACCTGGAATCACTGGTGTAAATTATGCCCTGGATCACACATTATGCCAGGTTGTCAGTCGATCTCTATCTCTATCTCTCACCCAGATGTCTTGGCTGAATTCAAACGAGGAACCTTTGTGGTCCACAAGACCGAGAAGAAATTCTCTGTCATGGCCCTCGACCAGTGTAATGAGCAAAATAATGCGAACATCAAGGGGTCAGGTGAAGTAGTTGGGCTGACAGGAAATTCTGGTGCATTCAAGCAGTGGACGGTGGCAGGCGCAGATATTTCCAGGCTCACCACAGAATTTGAGGAACAAGTACGCAGACTGCTAAATAGCGCAGAGTCTGAACCATGAGCAACAACCATGAGTCCAGACAGTCTTCATGAAAGAAGTCAAGGCACTCATAGCTGTGGTTGAGGACTTAGGAAATCAATTTCTGGAACAGAGGGAAGACCTCCATGTGATGGACACCAAGGAGATCCTGGATGCCTCTGTTGCTGAATCGGTGAAAAAGGTGGAACACCTTGGACAGGAGCAGTACGAGAAGTTTGTGAAGGAGAGGCTGGAGCAGTGTGTAACACCAATCACAACAACCATACCAAAGAATAAGCTGCCACTGTTCAGCTGCCCACAAAGCACCTTCAAAGGATAAGGTTCAACTGGAAGCTTTGAAGAGTGACTGCAATCTCTTCTCTCAGTTGCACGTCTCCTGCCAGTTACATAATGGGGGCCCGGACCAATTATTCTCGCATGAAAACCAGGCAGGCCCACGAGCTTTGTCAGTAGGTAGCAAACTGCAGCTTTGGACAAAGGCAGGTCCACTACACTGAATAGAACTAGATGAGACAGTACCCTCAACCAGGCCGGTTATGGTACTGCAATTCTTGATGGTGCAGCTGTCGTTCAGATCCTGAATCCAGGCATGGCTAAAACCTTCCAAGAGTATGCAGACACTGTTTTCTCCGTACATATCATCTCAACTTTATAGCAGCAGCCGTGTTCATCTTGTGTGGGACGTTGACTTACCAGGCAGCTTGAAAGCCACAGCCAGGCATACAAATCTAGACACTTATCCAACCAAGATATTCTAGTTTTGTATTTTTAATTAATTTTCTGAAATTTGTAGAATTTGTTTTTCACTTGGAAGTTGTGGGTTACAAAGTGTAAATAAAGGTGGAAGAAGTCCGATTTGATGCTTAAAAATTCCACACTCGAAGGCAACAAATGGTGAAAATTTTTAAAGGGGTTGGAGACTTTATATAGGCACTGTACAGTGTACACGGTATCATAATGTTACTGAAATTATTTCAGCAAAATAAGTTTTTTAATCATTATGCTTCGTGTCACATTTATGAGATTTGGTCTTCACGGTGAAGCAACTGGTGGATTATGAAGAAAAATCTAAAGTGACGAATGAAATCTTTGATATCAATTTAGTAAGGATAGGAATTGTTATACAAGTCTCAGAACTTAATTAGAACATTCATAGAGGCTTTACTAGGTCACTATGATGCCTGACAGTGGATTATCGACAATGAGGTGTTTTAACCATGTTCCGCACATGGGACACTCGTGTACGTTTGATAAGTTGGACAGTAACCCAATAATTTCAGCTTTATCGCAATTGTTTCTGGGTTCAACACTATTGTTCCAACACCAATTGACAATATGTGCAAAGTGTAGTCGAGTGTTCTCATTATCAAACACTGCACTAGTTCCCATCCTCCAAAGACAAAAGAGTGAACTCGTGAATGATGTACATTTCTCTGGCACTGCAGTTCAGTCAAATTGCCAATTTCCTGCTGATGTCATCTACTTGCACAAATCCCAAAAGCACCAATTCACTATGGTTATCAACAACTCTTTTCCATTTGTCAGAAAATGAAAATGGCATTGTGTTTTTTCATTGCAGGCATGTGACCTGTTGTCTACATTTGATTGGCAGTTTCAGAGCACACCAAATCCATTAATTTTTTGTGGATTTTTCTAAAATAAAATAAGTGGAAATCCACCTCAAAACAAACTCAGAATCGGATCACACTTAACTGCTTTTGAACAGCATGTTTGAAGAGCATACAAATAATATATATTTCACCAAGAGAAAATGCTCAAATTCAAGATTTATCCCGAACAGATCTTTTCGAAGAACAACATATGATTATTTGCCTGCACAAAAGTTCTGGCCTAAAATTTATTCAATCTTATATGTCAACCTGTATTTTTGCATGCCATTTGTCTGGGTGTTGTCTTCTGTGTCATGGTTCACACGGTCGCTCATTATGGAAGAAGATGTTCCACTGACACTGTGCTCACCAGACTTCATGGAACTGCTGTCCACGATATCTGCAACACAATGACAGAATAGCAAAGCATCACAATCTTCTGATCAGAACAAATCTTTGCCTGGAGGCTTTACTGTAAATTTTGTTTTCGAATTTGTGATTGCTACATTTTCCCAATGGACATACAATTCCAAGTCCGATCAATGTCTTACTGCAATTTCAAATCGCATGAAGGCTTCAAAAATGTGATGTGATCCAGCAGACTCTCCAGCTTCATTCAAAGTCACAATACAACTTTGTTATCAACACAGCTGCACTTTTATAAGGAGTATTTTAAGATCTGTGGAAGTGTGTGTAAACTTAAATTGCAAACACCAATCGACATCAAACATGAGATTTGAATGTGGGATCCAACATCATGAGCCATGCGCTCAATGGCAATGCCAAGCAGGCCAGCCTAAGTGATATCTCCCAAACAGCAATGTGTTAAATGATGCTCTCTCATTGGTAGCCCAGCCCCCCCCATCCAAAACGATTTTAAATCAGTGTTCTCTACCATTGCCAAAGTGTACTCCCAGCAGGGGGTCTGCCATTTTGCTTTTTCCTGTTCCTCCTTTTAACCTGTAGATGAAAACTCAAGGGTGGACGGACGGAATGAAACCCGAGGACCCCCATATTTTAAGTGAAAAGAATGAAAGTCAAAATTATGTTGTTTTTTTTTGCTTCACATCATAATATAAACAAAGTCCACCATACAACATGAAAGGCAATAACAGGAATAGTCTCAGCAACTTCTTTGGAGACGGCCACATCTAGTCCAAATAAAGAAGTAATGTCGTACATTTTCGACATCATCTATACGATAAGAGAGCCGTGTGTGTGTGTGTGTGTGTGTGTGTGTGTGTGTGTGTGTGTGTGTGTGTGTGTGTGTGTGTGTGTGTGTGCGCGTTGTCATTTCTGAGAAAAATGGCCAAACGGATCTTCATCAAACTTTCAAGTAATCAGTGAGTGCCAGGGAGTGTTTTAGGCAAAACAAAACTGAACATTTTCAAAAAACATAAAAATAAAAATAACTGATTTAAAATAAAATTGAAAAAAAAATAATCTTACTATGTCTGTCTGTCTGCCTGTGTCCCCGGGTACTGCAAAAATGGCTGAACCGATCGCAACCATTTTCTTGGGAGTGTAATCCTGGGACCTCTTGGAGTAAAACAGGCATAAATATAACAGCATGACCTCCTTGACGGCTCCCATAGGGAGCGGTGCTTCTCGTAATAAAAATGTAAAAAATGAAATAAAACAAAACACCACTATATCGAGACCAAGCCTTTGTAGAGAGTAATATTAAATTATCCCTGACCCCCATTCCTTAATGAGTTTGGAGAAGTGTTTTCGGCCCACATAACAAAAATAGAAGAAAAAAAAAATCAGATTTCTTCAAAATGCCAACAGGATTAGAACAGCACCGAACAATGCCAGGTACTCCTGCTAGTATATATATATATATATATATCTTCTACTTCTTTCAGCTGCTCCCTTTAGGGGTCGCCACAGCAGATCATCCGTATGATCCGCATAGTGATTTGGCACATGTTTTATGCCAAATGCCCTTCCTGACGCAACCCTGGTCGCCTCTTACGACACAGGGATATGGTATACCTATTTTAACCGGGGTATACACCGGCCCAGTACACTGGTACTCATTTCGCCGACCTCGGAAGGATGACAGGCTGAGTCAACCCCCTGGTGTATTAATTCAGTGGCCCAACGGGCCACTGAATATATAAAATATATATTACACACACACACACACACACACACACACACACACACACACACACACACACACACACACACACAGCAATGACTGATTCAACAAATTGTCTCAAAAGCCATAGATCCATGAGCAATTAAAGTGTCAAGTCAAATATCAAATACATTTCTCCACTTGAATTTACATTTACACAAATAAAACATTTTCTTTACTTTATGATAAAGTCTCCTTCCTTGTGAGCTGGTCATCCTCTTTGAATACATGATGGATTACCAAAATACTTATGGTAATTTTATTACCCTCACCAGAAGAGAAGGTGTTGCATTTGGGTCAATTTGTTAATTGCCGGAATCCTATGTTGGTCGGTTGTGTGTGTCAGTCTGTCTGTTTGTTTGAGTGTGTTTACCCTGTAGCAGCCACACCGTTTTAGCGATCATGACCAAACCGGGTACAGACGTCGGCCATGGTCCAACTTAAAACACGTCGTTTTGGGTGAATCTCGGTCAAAGGTCAAGGTCACCGAAAAACCGAAATTCTTATTTTCGCAATAACGTCCGCTAAAATGGTCGTATCAACTTCAAACCAAATCCAAAATGTGCATCTTCCAATACTGCATCCAACCATACGTCTCATTGGGGTATCACACCAACACCCTTCTTAGGTCGGAGGTCGAATGTCAGAGGGGTGGGGTCAAAACTTTCAAATTGCGATAAAAACGCCATTTCAAGTCCGATTGACTTCCAAGTTATGATCATGACCAAACTAAGTGCTACAACTCATTAAACAGTCGCACTATGGACTTATAAGAACCAAATTGATTTCCAGGTTTTTGTTTTTTCAGAGATCATGGAGATATGACAGTTATTCCGGCAATTCCTTGCTCAACGAGCAATTTCATCTGTTTGTTTGTTTGTCTGCACAGAACATGAGCGTTTTTCTCTGGATCCGCTTGTCAGATTGATATAAAAATTTCACCATCAGAGCGACTGACTACTCATGGAGAATGTTTTAATGATAATCATGAAAATCATAGCTCATGTGGTTTGACAGCCTTGTTGGAAAAAAAAAGGAAAAAAAAACTTTGGACCTCTATATTTGAAACCGCACCAAGGGAAAAAAAAAATTGAAAATTGGCACAGAGCAAGTACTCCATCCATGGGGAATGTGTGATTTTTTTAATGATGTCATAGGTGCCTTCGTTATGATGTCATAATTGCATTCATAGAACACTACATCCGATCAGTATGAAAATTATTGAGAGTCGTCTAGGGATAAATTAGTCCACAGACAAAAGAAAAAAAATTGATGTCACAGTCACGTGGTTCAGCAGCCATCTCAATTTTTTTTTTAACCTTCAAAATCTTCTCTGAAATGCTGAACAAATCAAGGCCAAATTTTTTTTCTTATTATTATTATCTTGCCAAAACGAAGTTTTTGCAAGATATGTTAGTCAGCTAGTATGTTTTTTTTGTTTGTTTGTTTGTTTGTCTGTAATCACGTATAAAAAATTCTGCAGAGCACAGTTATCATTGGAAATTTTTGTAACTTCGCATATCAGAGGCCTATAGAGGTCCCTTTCAGCGCATAAAATTTTGAAGGTCAATGTCAAAGGTCAAGGTCACTTTGTCGCAAATCAGGGGAGTCGACGAAACCCTTATTTTTTGAGTAATTTTGATCGGATAGTCTTTAAACTTCATGGGAATATAGTTCATGGTCTGGCGCTCAGTTGATTAATTTTTGGTGGCGATTGGCGTAGACCTTCATGGTTAGCGCCTAAGGTTAAACATATTTGACCCCAAGGTCAAATTTTCAAGTTTTAGGAACCATATCGTGTAGTACCTCAAATTGAACACCTCGATGAGTGCTTTCTAGATATGTCAAGCTTGAGACATTATGACGTCATGAGGCAAAAGCATATTTTTTCATGGTTACTCTGTAGAACGATTCTCATCGGAATCTCTCGTAGGCAGATATTCCTCAAGGAGTCGCTCCTGGTGGATAGCAGCTCTGTTCACCTCAGTGTGACCTTAAAGAAGTCACACGTGGTCACCTTTTGGCAAGATACGGGTCACCCTGCGGGTGACATTGTTTTTTTTTGTGTTTTTTTTTTTACACATATGACTGCCTATCCATAAGGAACAAAATGTTCACACATGTCATATACTCAGATGTCACACATGGTTTGGAAACCACATTGTATTTTCCTGAGAACTCATTAAAAAAAAAAAATCTCCAGAACGGCTGGACAGATCAAGGGGAAACTTCACAGAAATGTTCCCCAAACCTTGGGGATACCAGGATATTCACAAATACTTGAGGTCACTTAGTCGAGCAGCCACAATGGATTGAGCAAAAAATTTTAAAAAAATTATCTCTCTTAAACCACTTCATCAATCGATGAGAAACTTCACAATTATGATCGAGTAGTGATGGGAATATTTTAAGTTTCAATCCGATCGGACACATGGTCTGGCAGACAGAATTATTTATTTGAATCTGTGTTCTTTTTGTATACTCTGTCAAGGCTCATATGAGAGCTAACACACAGAATGTACAACAAGGGAATCAGGAGACAAGAGGGGTGGGAGAGGGAAGGGGCGGGGAACACAGGGGAAACAAGATGAACACTCCAGGGAGTAGCAACTGAAACCCGATTCCTATCCAGGTTCCTCCTGATTTCATCTTTTCTTTTTGCTTGTTTGGGTTCCTTCTGATTACTCCAATGCAGGAATGTACCTATTTGGTCTACCATTTGATTTGAATTGAATATATTTTAATCCTATTCTAAATTCAATTGAATAATAATAAACGTCATGTGTCAGTTAAGTGTCTGAACAAAGCGGGACGTCTTGGTACCTGATCATCACTGCCAGCAGTTATAGTGGCAGTTCTAGTTTTGTCTCTTATTCATTTCATAATACACCAGTACACAACCACCACACAAAATGCAAAACACAAAACAAGTCCTGGCAAAGGTCTGCAATCTCTGATTGCTCTTTTTCTTGTTACTTTTGTGAAAGCCATATTAGGGTTAAATTATCGTGGTCATTATGCACCGATGTCGTCTTGGCTCTCTACGATTTTCCCGGAATACTTATTACATCTTATTGTACCAACATAGCAATATGAAATATATACATATATATAGATATAAATATAAATATAACACAGACACACACACGTTGAAAATGCAAAAATATATCAAAACTCACAGACAGTATAAATTCAATGTAAAGCAGTCTACCTTTATGGGAATTTCGAAGTACAGGTGAAACCAGCACACCACTGGAGAACAATATGTGCGCCAGTGCAGCACGAGAGGCCCAGCGTATTGTCAACAGCAGCTCACAGCATCTTAATAATGCATCCCATTTACCATATCCCCTTGCACAAAGATCCATCCAGAGATTCAGGTGCACACAGTGTGCAACGCTTATCATCAAAATTAGAAGGACATTCACAACTTCAATTGCAACAGATATATTTATATTTATTGATGATAAAAGCAACTTGTGGAAACTGAACTATTACTCGTATTATGCAGACTGTGGCTGCAGTAGCTCTATCCTTTGAAGAAAGATAGTTTCTCACATTTCAGAGAAATGTCTGCCTATTTTAAGCAGGAAATAATGTTCATCATTGGTTATTCTAAAAAACACCGATCGTGGCTTCCACCTTTGGCTCATCTTGAATGTGATTCAGTGTTTATAGAATACTAAAGCAGCATTCGGGATACAAAATTAACTTAAATATTGTTGCGGGCCGGGGGTCGGGTGAGATGACCTCTGGGCGGGGAGGGGGGGGGAAGCTATCTCGGCTCTCACCAGACTCCCTGGAATTGTAGGCCGATGCACACAGATAATTCCATGATGCCAATAACTCAACGTGACCTAGGGTCCTCCCGTCTATGGGTTAACCAGGTTACGTAATTAATCACGTGATTTAATTACCGGGGAACACGCCCTCAGTACGCCTTGTCCGAACCAGATCACCCTACCGGACCGGATGCATCCGAGCGACACTGCCAAGGACGTACTGGCTAAAAGGAACGGATCGTTGGGAATAAATTCCCGCCTAAGCTAGGATTCAGACCATGCTGGACCAATGAAGGAAAAGATAAAAACAAGCAGGGAACATTTCTCATAATGATTTATTAACAAGCAGGTGAGGAAGAGTATGTGGTACGATCAATAGATTTATTGGGGTGTGCAAGCAGAGATAGGGAAGAAAGGTGTGGTGCGACAATAACAAGCAACTTATGAAAGCGGACGCAGAGCAAACATGAAAATAACAACAACAATCTTCTGCAGGCTGACTTACGCACACGCGCGCGCGCACGCACACAAAACTGATGAAGAGGAATTGAAGCAAGACAGGAGAGGAGTTGAGGATACATCTCTCAGTACCTTTGTACATAATTGATATGCGGTACCCGAACACGCCACCAATATGTTTGGGGGGAATGCTCTGTGGTGCGGTACCCCCCCCCCCCCGACAGCTGGCGCGTCGTCTCTTGCTTCGGGCAGTTCGCGTCGAGACCGTAGGCGTGAAGGAGGGACTTGAGTTGGGAGGGTGGAGTCCAGAGCGAGTGTACGGAGTGGAAGGCAGGAACAGGTGGGTGGGTGGAGTCAGCGTCGTGTGGGTGGAAAAAGGAGTAGTTGAAGTGATGACTTATGGAGTCGAAAGATAGCTTCAGCACGAGGCAAGGCAGGGCAGAGAGAGAACGAACGGCCCCGCTCTGACCTTTATAGGCCCCATGGCACGGTGCGGGGGGGGGGGGCACCCCGAAGCGACGCCTCTTCACCCAAACCGGGAGCTCTGATTGGCCCCAGCCTCCCGCGCGGCCCGGCCTCGGTGGCCGGAAGCAGCAACATTCCACTTCCAGCAAGGTGACCCCGAGCCGTAAAAATGTCTCGCTCAGACCCCACGACATGATACGAATCGCCCACACCGAACTCCGCGTCATGAATTGCCTTGCAAGAACCCCCGGGCCGTGCCCTGACGACCGGCCGAGGGTGGCGTCGGTCCCGCATGCCTGCCCGGGCGTCTCCGGCTAGCGCTGATCAATGGCTGCTCCGTGATGCATCACCCGGCCCGAGCGATCCTGACTGCGCAGCATGCCTCCGCCTCAATGCAGTTGCTACCAGGCAGAGGTGCGGGAGGATGTCTGCAATCCGCGGGCGACATTTGTTGCAGTCGTGGTGAGCGAAGACCGATGGGAAGATGTTATAGCGAACCCATGCACAGACAGTAAGGTGTCCATTCGTGCCCCGCTCTGCATGATAACAAAGTGTCACGAGCGGCGCATGTGTCTGCCTTTGAGAGCACGTTCCGTACAACATCTTCCGTTCCGATCCGCCATTACGCACGTGGCCAGCACTGCTCGATTCTGCTATCATTTGCGTGGGGTGAAACACGGTCGGTATAATTCGTCCAGAAGTGGGTTTAAAGGAACGCGCCGCTTTCGGCTTGCACTCGCATCCCGCCCAATGTGGCGTGGTTGTCGTTTTACTATTTTCAGCCTCGTGGTGTTCCGTGCAGCGTGGGCGTCGTGCTGGGTGCGTTTCCCGTGTTGTGAAAAACACCATCTGTGCAGCCTTTTTAAGAGATATTAATTCGTATGCCTTTTCAATGCAACCGGCCATCTTTCCCAGATCATCGGAAGCTCGAGTCGACAATCTCAAGCTGACGAGCATACTGTCAGACCACAGTCTATGTCGGGGATGCGTTCCTGAAATGTGCGACCAATATCGAAACAACGTAAATCAAAGCAATTTTTCTCATAAAAAATTAATGGAATAAGTGGGGATGCATTCCTAATGGTGCCACTTCACATATTATATTTTGCTTTTTATTAATGATATACCCTTTTTTGGTTCACGACAATTATATTCAAATACACATACATGGAGATAAAAAATATAATAATAATAATAATAATAAATTACCAGTCATATATAAATAAAAATAAACCTCTTCTGGAAGCCAGTGAACTTGGTGGTACCTCTTCTTCAATGAACATTAGCATTTTTCGCTCGCCTGTTCGAAGAACAGAGAGCTATCGCGATACTCCCGGCGTGAGCGTCAGCGTCAGCGTGAGCGTGAAAATGTTAAAGTTTTTGATGCAAGTTATTTCTTTTCTACCACACTATTTTTACTGATTACAACATACAAATACATATATTGCTTTAAAAATATTTGGATCAGACTTCACTGCAATGCTTATTATTATTATTAGACTTAAATTAAAAAAATATTATTAGACTAGTCTTTTAAAACTTATTAAAAAATTATAAAATAAACTTATTAAAAAAATTAAAAAAAAATACTAGTAAACTTATTAAAAAATTATTATTAGACTAGTCTTTTAAAAACGATAAATGTATAAACAGGCGAGCATTGGGTGGCTTTGACACCAACTCTCTGGTTATAGATAGTACGCACTATAATCTGAGGCAAACTTAATAACCCGGCATCATAAACTGCACATTCACCAGCATCTGTTCGACAAATAACCATCTGATTTCATTTCTCAGGTAACACCTTTACAATGCCTCTTCGCCAATCTGCAGTAATAATAATAATTAAATTTTTTAAAACCATGCCGTCCGCATCATAAGACACATAGGGCTGCTGAGGCAGTTTCATTGGCAAGGAGTGCAGTCCCCAACGGGTCACCACTTTGACGCAGGTTACCCCGAATGGTTATTACCCCAGTACACTGGTACTCATTTCGCCAACCTCAGAAGGATGACCTCACCTGGTGTTGAATCAACGGCCAACAGGGGCTCGAACGCAGGACCCTCGGATTTTAAGCCAACACCAGGCTAGCCAATCTGCAGTACAGTGCAGTACATTTATCTATGTGGGAAGAAAAGCACAGTAGCTTTCGTTGATTTTGCGATCTCCTGATTTGATACTTTAGCGATGTATTCCTGGCATCTTTATCAGTCTTGTAAGTTCTGAAAATGCTTGAGAATAAAAGGTATGGATTTTAAAACAACAGTGCGAGTTGAAGGGAAGCAAATCGGGTAATGGTATTAATAACTTGACAAAATATTTGCGAAACAACGTGAAAAGGGGAGCGGTAAATCTGGGTGTTAGTATTGCTCGGAAAAAGAGAAATATGTGCAGAATATCTTGTAGTCAGGATGTAGATGGAGGTGGGGTGTCACCTGAAAGGGGATTTTATGTGAGTAGTATATTTCTGTCGCCGATACCCTCTCGACGCAGGACCTGCCTGCTGATCATGTCACCTCCGGGGCAAAGTTTAATGTTTGTATGATTCTGTTTTATGTCTTTTTATGACCTTTTGAAAGAGGACAAATGCTTGACCCAGCATACATTTTGGAGGCACATAAATGTTTGGAAGGAAAACCCACCCCTTAATTTGAATTTGATGTAGATTTGAAGTGCCACTTTTCAACTCATAATATTGTTACGGATCCGGGGGTGGGGGAAAAATCGAACGAGTGTGTCAATCACTGTCCATGACCAGTTTGGGTTTTCGCACCCTACTCTCGACAGCAAAATATTACAGATTCGGCGCCACCCTAACCACCGCCGTCTCCGGGGTTACAACGCTGGCGGGTTCGGCACAATTCTCGGGTTACGCGTCTCAAATCACGATACCAAAATACACCTGTACCTTGCCAGCTGGGGAAAATAGACCCCGGTTACAGACTGGTTTTGTCAGAGACCGAGCGGAGTCTACCAGTCTGTAACCATTTTGGTTTTTATATCCAAATCGAGCGGATCATTCCTTAGAGCGGCACAAATTAATTCAAAGCGGAAACTTCATAACGAATCAGCCAGATTTATTGGGGACATCGGGGAACACGACACAAGCAAAGCATTCACGACAATGTTATAATTAATCTATAACCCGTTCTTAACTAGGGAGCTACGGATTACGGGTTTCGAAGGGAACTCTAACGAGATAAACCTTAGACGACATGCAAACAAGACATGGACAGCATGCAGACAAGACACAGAGTACTTGGTGATGTTTCGTGGACGAGAGGAAAGTGTCAAAGGCACGAATGTGGCTCGTGACAAGCCGATGTCCACGGATTCGAGCGCTCAAGCTCAAACACGCCGTGTGGCAAGATGGCTCTCGTCGTCCTTTTGTCGCACCGCCCACGCACGTGACCTCCGCGCGTTCTGACCCCGCGTAAGGTCGACGGCACAAGACCGTCAGATCGATGGTGGGTTTCAGCTGGTTTCGCACAAAGTCCAGCATACAAGTCCAGGCCTGGCCTGTTCACCAGACCAGGCCAAATCGAGGTGTTGGTCTCCGGCAGGCGGATCAGCAGGCTGATCAACAAACGTGTCGAGGACCTTCTAATGAAAGTCGATCGCCGACTCGACGTGCAGGCAGTCTCTAGTTGTTTCTCCTGCCTCCTTCACGAAGCAGATCGCAGACAGACACAACCGTCTCCTACACAGTAGATCAGGACTCCCCCCAGTCATTTCTCAGCTCCACCTTTTCTTTCTCGGCCGATGGTAGACTCGACCCTCAGGTTCAATTTCTCTCCCAGCAGATTCACCCCTGCCTTTCCTTTGCTCACTCGCCTCGAAGCCCACTCGCTCCTCCCTTCAGTTTCACTTCCTTCTCTAGGCCACTCCCCCTCTCAGCGCTGGACGGGGACTATTGTCCGGAGAGAGGACGGAAGAAGAAGAACCTCGCGGTCCACCACCAATGTACCAACGATGAACAGCCTCTTACACCTCCCGACACACATGTAGCGTCCATTTACCGAACAACCTGGCTAAACATGCATTTAATGGGGGATCTGGGCTAATCCTATATTTAATAACACACTAAGGGCCATTTCCGCAACAATATCAACATATTGGGTTGTTTGTCAACATATTAAGCTTTTATGTCAAGGCCAATGTATCTACGGAAAAATGCATATCATTTTTTCACTTTACATATTTGAAATAGAGCTATATTGAACGTTTTTGTACATGACAAAGCATCTAGAATATCAACATTTAAGCATCAATACGTCTTAAAACAAACAAACAAAAAAAACCCGGTGTTCCACGAGATGCTGAAATGCACTTCATTTTCAACTGTACAATTCGACATTTGCAACATTTCTGTGCACACGCATTGATTGTTCCATTCAAAAGTATTCATTATCATCGGGCAGTTCCATTATATCATCCTGACATTCACTCCAGGTCGGACAGTGTCCAGGTCAGAATCCGAGTCCTCATCTTCACAACTGGGAATAGACGTAATATCGTCGAATGGGTTTTTTGTCCACTGGATCGATGGGTCATTTGTTCAACCATACAAAGATGAGTTTGGAGCATCGATAAAGGATATCTGCTGCCATGATGTGTTCACACTCTCCAATCACTTTCTACCATACATCCTGTGGATGTAGTCTTCGAACACATCCATTACTGTC
Source organism: Eptatretus burgeri (assembly GCA_024346535.1). Classification (NCBI taxonomy): domain Eukaryota; kingdom Metazoa; phylum Chordata; class Myxini; order Myxiniformes; family Myxinidae; genus Eptatretus; species Eptatretus burgeri. Next base: position 128,958 of record BROF01002767.1, on the reverse strand, counting down.
AACTTTCCAATTTGATCCAAGTTTTTGGAGAAGGGGAATGGGACAGCAACCCCTACCCTCACCTCCATCCACCACCACCCCTCCTCCCCCACTTCTTTGTTTGGAATATAAAATATTTTAAAAGTGTAAACTCACAGAGGATTATGAAGCAGTTTTCATTGCAATTGATTGGCTTCATAACATGAAAAGTTTGAGTGAGCGATCAATTGCTTTGTGAGTGGATTATTAAATTCTCTGCTTTTTGGAAACATCATTTACAGGAATGCTGTATGGCCCGGACATAATTATGTTCGACCGCACTTGCTTGGCCGATGAAGCTATGTTTGGCTGCAATCGCTCCATATTGTATACCGCTCAACTTGAGAGCTAGTTGACACACTTGAAGGGTTTTCGAGTTACACATCACATGTACTAAAATACGTAATTTGGTGTCTGTCTGTGGTCAATGCATTTGAGCATTAGTTATCCAATCTCAACCAAACCTGCCAGGGGGACCAAGGATCCGTTATAGCGGAAGACAAAAGGTTGGAGCGACTTGGTTCCCCACCCCCAACTTACAGACGTTCCAAAGGTGGGCCGATGGGAATTCTCTACATATACTGTATTTTCTGATTTATAAAGCCCACTTTTTATCGGCAAAAAAGGTAAACGTTAGGGGTGCGGTTAATATACGGGTATAGAAAAAAAACTATCAGTCTTAAAAGCGATCAATGCTGAATTTCCATTATATTCAAAATGAACACTTCCTTTTTTTAGCAGTTGGAGCTGCTGTTAAGCTCAATTCCGCAGTTTACATTTTTAAAATCGGTTCAGGTTAAAAATTTGTACAGCGTTTTATTAACCGTGTGGAAATTAAATAAAGCCATCCTCGGAAACATACGGAGATTCCTGGAGTTTAGGTAAGTGGCATATATAGAGCTTCACAGCTCTGAAAACGCCATTAAACATAAAAGAACACCACCAGGTCTCATAAAAAGAAGAGCAATTCAGAATAGCTAGAGTCTAATAATGGAGCACCCACCTCAAATATGCTTGTGCGCAATGTGACGATCAACACTACTGGTCATGAGAAGGACCGATTCACCGTCATGATCGCCTGCACCGCAGATGGTGGCAAGCTTCCTGCGTATGTCGTGTTGAAGAGGAAGACAATGCCCAAAGACAAGTTTCCAGCTGGCATCATTGCTCGTGCATAGCAGAAGGGGTGGATAGACTAGGGACTGGTCCAGGGCTGTGTGTGCACAGTCTGGAGTAGTAGGCCGGATGGCGGTCTCTCCCGCTGACTGAGCATGCTAGTCCTGGATGCATAAAGTTGTCACAAGACCGACAACACCAAAGCGCTGCTCCATTGGACAAACACCAATCTAGTCATCATCCCGGGAGGAATGACCGCTCCCGCAGCCCCTTGATGTGTCCATCAACAAGCCATTCAAGGACGGGCTACGTCGCTGCTGGTCCGACTCGATAATGAGTGGGGAGAAGACCTACACCAAGAGCAGAAGGATGAGAAAGGTCGACCACCGATCTGTGGCTGGATCGTCAAGGTATGGGAGGAGATACCGTTGGACATCATCAAGAGAGCATTTCGCAAATGCTGCATCTCCAACATGGATGGCACAGACATCATTTTGGAGGAGGAGGCTGCAAATGATGGTGACAGCGATGGGGACTTGTTCTACTCTGATTCTGTCAAGGAGTTACGTGCCGTCTTCAATGAGGAAAACAGATGAGGATTTCCTCAAGTTTAGCTGAAAAGCTTCATCAAACCCAAATGGCCCTTTTCAGGGCCACAAATCTACAAGAAATATGTACGATACCGGTATGAATCCCTTTTCTTCCTTTTTCTAGGGGAAAAAAAAACAAACAAACAAAAAAAAAAAAAACATACCTCATCACTTTGTTCCATACAAAGTTAATGTACAAACCAATTTAGATGTAGATCAGAAAATAAAATGATCAATATATTCATCTCTTTTGAGGGTGAAAAAACGGGTGCGGTTAATACACGGCCGCGGTTTACACCCCGGAAAATACGGTATGTGCCCCCATGTTGAGCTAACAGAGGTGGTGGGAAAGGGTATTACCAGTGATGTATCAGAACCCTCAAATGTATCACAAGTAAGAGGCCTTCACCATATTTTCACAGTGACTTAGCCTATGTTGCTTTTGACTTGAGTGGGTGGAAAAAAATGCATAGGCATTCCCAGGTTTTATTGCCTTCTGCCTTGGAAAGCACCATAGATCGTAGCTTGAGCATCGTTCCACATTGCTATGGTGTCTTTTTTCCAAGGCCGCTTCTAGTAACAAAAGTAATAACGATGACGATAACAGCATAACAACAATATGAACATCATGACAAAATAATAAAAAATAACTACAACTGCCACTTTGGTACCCGGTCATCACTGCCAGCAGTTATAAACGTCCCCCTTTGATCGGACACCTGACCCATGATGTCCTCTTGATTCAACTGAATTCAGAATGGGATTTCAAAAAAAACAAAAAACATTTTTTATTCAAATCAAACGCCAACTTTTTGCTCGTGTATTTGTTTGACACTGACAAGCTGACTGCTGTGTGTACACCGGGAGGCCTGGTAAGTTGAATGTCGTGGATTACAGCAGAGTAGTCCGTGCAGCATACATAGCAGAGAGTTAAAGTTGTCGATATCAAATTGGTCACTATTGGGAGATTACATCAAATTAATTAGATGGCAACAAATAGTCATCTTCTCAAAGTCGATCCAAAATAATTCTACCAGAAAAGGTAGCATAAAGGCTTGGTCACAACGAACCCACGACACGACAGAAAATTTGGGCAAATCGTGGGTCATCGGGAGTCGTCGCAAGACAGTCCTATGAAATTTTGAGCATCGTGGCATCGACTTGCAGTCGTGAGGCAAAATTGGACATGCACCTTTTTTGCTTGACTATTTTTTGTGGTGTCTATGTCTTGCGACTGTCGTGTGATAAATATCTTGCCGTGGGTACCAGAAGAAAAAAACTTTAGTCAAACAATCTTACGACTGTCGCACGACTGTTGTGCGACAGTCTTGCGACAGTCGCACGCGCATCCCATGAGTGAACCACGACCTGATCACGTGAAAAACAGCCCCCGACAATGCACGACAGCTCACAGTGGTCCCGCGACTGTCGCACGACTGACTTGCGACACACCCACGACATATATCTTTTTTTCTGTCGCGTCCCCATCGCCAAACCATCTTTAATGCGTCTTAGCCCTTGTGACCACTCAAAATAGATTTCGGGCATGTTGCAAGATCTGGCCACGACAAATATTTTATGGGTCTACCACGACAAAATTTTGTACGATCCGTTGTGCCCGGGGACTAAGCAGCGATAAAGTGTGTCAGAATCCTAAATTTTTCAGAGCCAGGCAAAGGACCCCAGACCACACGTCGTATCGGCCTCACATGTCCCCACCACTTTTCAAAAGCGATTGATGCTCTTTACTACAACTACTTTTTCAAAGGCTCCAATTATATACACCTTCTCTTGGGGTCAACCAGGGAAAGTTTTTGGCCCAAAAACCTTCACCAACCGGTGAGCCAGGTCCGACATTGAACTTCAAGCGGCAATAATTTGGAATTTGTTTAGACTGCCAGCAATAACTCACATTCTCTTCACAAATCCACCAACTAATGCTCGCAGGTGGGACACTGAGCTTGACATCTATCCGAGGGACAGCACCTTTTGTGATGCAACACCTTGTTGAAGCACCAATTTGACAGTTTATAGTGGGCCAAGAATCAAACCCAGACGAGACAACTCAAAGGTAAGCGAGATACCCTCTGCATCATCTTTTCAGACTGTGCAGGAGTTTGGAATCTTAAAATTCTCCTGAATAGCCACAATGCAAACCTGAAATGGCATCAAAAAATTCATCTTCACTGTGCACGCTGCCACCCGGGGAAGTCCGCCCGCTGTCCGTGACGCTTGTTTGCGGCCCGCCGTCGCACGCAGCGCCGGCGTTTGTGTATCCGATTGTGAATTCCTCTCCCTGTCAGAAACAATTACATACAACTTAAGTAAGCAAAAACATCTATCAACTGTGAATAATTAAAACGAGACTAAAAAAAATATTAAAGGTTGTAGATAACATTTGCATCCATCAGTCTTAACAAAACATAAAACCACTACGAAAATAAACCATCACAAGATTTCTGATTTACAACAGTCCACTTTGCCCAGAATCACTAAAATGGATATAAACAGCCGAGCAGCCTGGAAAGAATAGATAATCCCCAAGCTATTCTGCTAGGGAGAGAATTGAATAACGTAATTAAAGTTTAAGGAAGAGAGGACATGACGATACATGTTTACAATTGCAGACACTCAACTATAGTTCAAGATAAAGACTACGTGTAAAGGACTACGAAGTCTTATGAAAGGGAAATGTTTGTAGCATGCAGGAATATCAACCAAAGAAAGCCACAAAATTAGCAGCAAAATTGCGAGAGCAAATGCCAAACCAAAAAACAAATTCAGGTCAGGTATGGGAGCATGTGCCAGAACAGCGCGTCGCTGCGTCCACTTTCCGCCGGTACTCCAGGGGCCTCCGTCTGGCCATCCCCCAGGCAGATGCCAGGCCCATCCCCATCTCCTTG
>BROF01002767.1:98918-112268 GCA_024346535.1 Eptatretus burgeri | reverse complement strand
ACAGGAAGAGGGGATGAAAGAACTCCATTTAGGGCCACACGTTGACTGCGACAGGAGAGGAAGTCTGCGAGCCATGAGTGGAGATGGCCTTGAATACCATGGGAAGAGAGTTTGGCGAGTAGTGCAGGATGCCAGACTGTGTCAAAAGCACGTGATATGTCCAGGGATACGGCTCGGATTAACTGTCTGGCATTGAGGACCTCCATCCATTGATGGGAGAGCAGAAGCAGCATATCCAGGGTAGAGTGACCTGGTCTGAAACCAAATTGATGATTGGAAATCAAGCCATTGGAGAAGAGGAAGGATTTCATGTCTGAAGCGATGATGGATTCCATAACCTTGCTGATGATTGGGAGAAGGCTGATTGGTCTGTAGTTACAGGGATCTGTTTTTGCATCTTTTTATGCAGGGCAGTGATGTTAGCAGATTTCCAAGCAGATGGCAGATGACCTTGGGCAAATGAGAGGGTGAATAGAACAGAGAGAGGGTGAGCAAGAGCAGAAGAGCAGGCTTTGAGGACACGTGGGCTGATGCCGTCTGGACCGGTTGCAGAATCTGACTCGAGGTTTGAAAGCAAGCTCTCCACCTTATCTTTAATCTTTAAAACTGGAAAGAGCAATCAGAGATTGCAGACCCTCACCATAACTTGTTTTGTGTGGCTTTATGTACTGGTATTACATAATTAATAAGACATAACTAGAACTGCCACTTTGTAACTGCTGACTGATGACCGGGTACCAAGACGTCCAGCTTTGATTCGACACCTGACCCATGATGTTTTTCATTGTAATTAAATTGAATTTAGAATGGAATTAAAATAAATTCAATTCAAATCAAAGAGAAGACCAAATAGGTACAGTCCTACATTGGAGTCATCAAGAGGAACCTGTATAAGATTCACATTTCAGCTGCTACTCCTCTACCCTCAAACCCAACCAGGCATAGCCAAGTGAGCCATATTCAAAACAAAAAACAAACCAAAAAGAATCCAGATCAAAAAAAAAAAAAAATCAAATAATTTTGCCTGCCAGACCATGTGTCTGATTTGAAATAAAAAAACATGTAGTCCCCAATCACTACGAGATCATAATTGTGAAGTTTCATGTCGATCGATTAAGCGGTTCCAGAGAAAACATTTCATATTTTTCTTCAATCCAATATGACTGCCAAATCAGATGACCTATCAATTATTTCTCAAGAAACTGGTATACCCAAAAATTTGGGGAACATTTGTGTGACGTTTCCCCTCTATCTGTCCAGCCGTTCTGGAGATTTTTTTTTTTTATAGGTTTTATGGTGTCGATGCAAATTTCTCCAAAATTAGCATAATGGGCTTAAGGGTGATAAAAGAATTAAATTAAATTAAATGTTGCCAATTAAACTATTGATAATTATCAACTTGAAAAAGCAAATTTTTTTTTTAGCAGATAGCACAATGTATTCTTATGACCCTTTAATGGGACATTTACTCAAATAAAACATGATTATTACATGTGTGCTTGAACATGTATCTATTTTCATATATTTGCATTTTAAAATGACCTTGTATCTCTCGAGTGCGTTGGAAGATAATCAATGTGCTCAGTAAAAATACCTCTTGTTCCCCAAAACAGATTGGACTTCCAAATAATCTTTAATCTTTCATCTTTATTCAATCTAATAGAATCGTCTATTATTTTATTTAGCTTATCAAGAGATTCCTATGTATAAATAACTATATATACTGGTGTCTGAAAGTCTGGCTGGAAACAGGAGTGTCGCTTAAATAGAATGTGTGCGAAGATAATGTCCAGAAATTGAGGTCATAAATATTCCTTAGCCCTTCGAGATTATTGAATAAATATTCCTTAGCCCTAACCCTGCATTTTTGCTGCAACAAGACTGCGAGTGATCTCTCCCGTGAACCCTAAAACGTCAAGCCTTGGCACTAGTATGTCGAGGGGATGAACAGACAATCTCACTGAATACTATACAATAATTCAAAGTCTCCATGCACTGCAGATTCAGGGAAAGTGTGTTGCTTGTTGTGTAGCTCTGATTCTCCATATGTGAATATGTTTTTGTTTTAATAAATCACTCAAATGTATTGGACGAATTGAGAATTATTTGACAACGATAAATCCAATATGGCTGCCAAACCATGTGACGTATGACATCATATGAGTGAACCTTTTGTTCCTCATGGATAAGCAGTCATACGTGTAAAGTTTCGCCTCGATCTGTTCAGCCACTTCAGAGATGATGATTTTTGAAGGCTAATAACAATAAAAAGAAATAATAAAATAAAAAACAATATGGCTGCCAAACCACGTGACCAATGACGTCATCAATTTTTTTTCTGTGGATCGTTTTATCCCTCGATGGCCCTAAAAATGTTCATACTGATTAGATGTAGCATTCTGCATATGCAATTATGACATCATAACGAAGGCAACTGACATTAAAAAAAAAAAATCAAACATGCCCCATGAAGAGTACTTGCCGTGTGCAAAGTTTCAATTTTTTCCTTGATGTGGTTTCAGAGATAGAGGTCCAAAGTTTTTCCATTTTTCCAACATGGCTGCCACACCACGTGACCTTCGACGTCATAATTATCATTAAAACATTCTACATGAGTAGTCGCACCTATGGTGAAAATAGTCTCAATCCGACAAGCGGTTGCGGAGAAAAACACGAACGTTCTGTGCGGACAGACAGACAAACGGACCCAAACACAATACCCTCTCCTTCGGTGAAGGTAATGAGCATCCGCTGGAACACAGAGAAATTGATCAACATGGTTAAAATTTCTATGGGAATTTTTAGTCAGTTCCGAAGGAAGGACATAAAATGGGGGTCCATGTCCGTCGATCAGTCCGTCTGTCCGTCCACAATCAATCTTTCGATCATTATTCTGAAAACTATGGTCAAAATGACTTGGAAATCGGAGAGATTCCGCAGAACCTCCCACAATAAAATTTCATATTTGTCAATTTCATAGACTATTCATAGTTTTTGCTTCTGGTTTGGAATCATGGTTCTGTGGAACAATGTCTACAGCTTGTCTGAGCGTTTTTCCGAATTTTTGTCCAGGAGGAAAGAAGATAGTCTTAATGAGTATGAAGCTCATTCGGACCAATTAATCTTCAAAGTCCTAAAACTCCAAGAGTATTCGTAGTTTTTGCTCTCTGTATGGTATAATGCTTCTATGGAATGATTTCTACACTTTATCCCAGCGGGTTTTTTTTCCTGAATTTTTTGCCCAGGAAGATAATGAGTCTTAATGAGTATGAAGTTCAACACGGCCGGAATAAAAACAATGAATGTTAATGAATATATCCAATAATCGATGAAGTCGGAACTGACCAGGGCCCACGGGCCATTTTTTGTTTAAGTCTCGCTTTTTAAGTGAAGTGATGATAATTAAAAAAATTAAAGAAATGTCACGTTAGTAAAATTACAACAGCTGTTTGAGGTGCTGCACATCATTTTGACCCACCCATATAATGTTGAGGAAAAAGGCATCCAACCAAATGGAGTAATGAGAGCAACCCTGCCAGTTGAGTCATGAACAAACGACAGCAGAGTCGGTGTCGGGCGATGTTTCATTGTCTTCCCAATTAACTTCCTCAGGCCCAAACGACCCGAGGAATCAATGGGTGTCCGCTTTTATTCCTGAGGCACAGCCATTCATTTCCAGTCACTTGCCGGTACAAGGAGATAATTGAGGAGTGCTATTATTATGATGACCTGAAGCACAAGCATCATCGATGAGCTTCTTTGCTCTGCTTTCTTACTGATTCAAGACTTGGTGCTGTATGTAAGGGGGTGAGTAAATGTGTGTGTCAATTCTTATTTTTGTGTTTCCAGAGCCCAAACATAGCTGCCAGTGCATCCAGATTCAATGTGGTGACAATGGGTTACGTAATGTGTGAAAGTCCCATTGAGAAGTGGGAGTGTGGCATTGTTGGGCATCAAGCATTGCTGAATTTTGTTCACCTTTTTTTTCCAGCTGTTTGTGCCATGCAGTTTTTATATTTTTTTTCAATTTGTATTTAAGGGGTGTATTTTATGGGCATGGCCAGAACTTCCCCTTCAACAATGCTCTGGTCGGGAGTCTTCCTGAGGAATTATGTGCAGAGGTGAAGATTACTGATATGCTCCTCACCCTGTGAAGGTGCCGGCTCTAATAGCATTCATTATATATATATATATATATATATATAGATATATATATATATATATATATATATAGTTGAGTTTGTGTATGTGGGTCATAAGCGCTGCCCATTATACAGGCCACACCCTCCAGCTGTCCAGAAATCACCACCATCTTGTTCTCCACCGAGCTCAGATTGTTTTAAAGACCTCATGTACATTTTAAGACTGAATACATCTTTTATCATTCCATGAAGACACCGTTTTTAGGGGGGGGGGAGGGGAAAGTAACATTTTCATTACAACTCAAATGAGGTAATGCAGAGCATGTCAGCAGCGATCGAGCCAGCTGTCTCATATACACCACACCGCCCAATGAAGGTATCCACACATCCATTGGGACCATACTCTGTGCAGAGCGTTGGTGCTACCTAAGCAGTCTCCTGGGCTAAAGGGCACAATCCTGGACAGGTCGCCACAGGATACCAGCAAGCTGGTACGCATTTTGCCAACCTCGGAAGGATGACAGGCTGACTCAACCCCACCGAGAAGGAATAAATGTTGAGGATTTTGTTTGGTTGGAGATTAGAGATTGTAAAAACAGTAAGATACTGGTAGGACGCTTTTATAAGGCCCCAGATGTGAAGGAAGAGGAGGAAGGAGTACATGAATAATTCAAAATGGCATGTGGTAAAGGAAGAGTATCGATTATGGGGGATTTTAACGTGCCAGGGATAGATTGGGTGAAGGAACAGGGAAAGGGCAGAGATGAGGATTTCCTAGTTTTAGTCCAGGATTGCTTTTTAACCCAGTTTGTTGATAAGCCCACGAGGGGGAGTACAGTGTTAGACCTCCTTTAAAGTAATGATCCCAATATAGTGGAGGTTGGGGAGCATTTAGGAGCAAGTGACCATAACATTGTGTGTGTAAAGATTCTGTTGAGGGTTAGAGTTCAGAATAATAGGGTAAAGCTATTAGATTTCAGGAAGGCAAACTTTGAGGGTATGAGGAGAGAATCAGGTGATGTAGATTTGGAGACTAACAACAGGACAATCAGCATCAGAGGAATGGGAAACCTTCAAGGACCAAATGTGCAGAGTGCAGAGTAAATCCATTCCAATGAGGTGTAAAACTAGAAGTAGAAAGAGACCAGGGTGGTTGAGCAGTGAGATAAGGAGCGATATTAAGGATAGGCAGAAGGCATTTATAGGGCGTCCCAAAAAAAATATACAACTTTTAAAATGCTTTGTTTGATCCTAAAAAAGCAGTAATTTCGCCGCTAATGCTTCATTTCTTGTTGAAGAGATCCTGCAGTTTATTTTGATACCAAGCAAGCGCCAGAAAAATGCCAAGACTGACCGTACAACAATGGACGAAAATTGTTGAACTTTGGCACCAAACGAAAAGTTTCATATAGGTGCAACGTCTTGACTCGAGACATTTCGGCATCCACTTGCGCCATGCACCAAACTTTCAGACAATAAAGTGCACCATCGCAAAGTTTACCAATGTGGGAACCATCTTTGACCTTCACAAGGGTCACAGTGGTCGGAAGAGGACAGGTCGTAGTGAAAAAAAAAAAAATGTGGAAATGGTGAGACAGGCGGTCGTTCAGAGTCCAAAAAAAATCGATTCGACGACTTTCTGCCGAGACAAACATTCATAAGAGCACCGTTCAGAGGATCCTTCGCCAAGAGATTCATGCCTTTCCATACAAAATTCAAACGGAAACGGTGCTTACTGATCAACAGAAACGCAAACGACTAGACTGCAAATTGGTTCTCAGGAAAGTTGGAGGAAGATGCAGACTTCCTCAAAAAACTTCACATGACGGACGAATGCCATGCTCACTTGTCCGGGCAGGTAAACAAGCAAAACTTTCAGGTCAGGTATGGGAGCATGTGCCAGAACAGCGCGTCGCTGCGTCCACTTTCCGCCGGTACTCCAGGGGCCTTCATCTGGCCATCCCCCAGGCAGATGCCAGGCCCATCCCCATCTCCTTGAGATGATGGTCAACCTGCTGCAACCACGAGGCACATGGTCGGCCCACTGGCCTCCTGCTCCACTCACGAGACTCCCCCGCTGAGAGAATCTGGTGAGCAGGATCAGCATCAGGAAAACGATCCACATGTCCATACAGCCGCAACTGACGCTCACGGACTATGCAGGTAACAAATCTCATCCGAGTCTCTCAGCAACAGCGCCTTGGACACAAGATCCGACCAGCGATAGCCAAGGATTCTCCGAAGAGACGTGGTACCAAAGGAATTAATTCTCCGTCTCAGATCCTTGGTCAGAGTCCAAGTCTCGCATCCATAGAGCAAGACTGGAAGTACTAAGGACCTGAAGACTCCGACTTTCGTCCTCCCGCACAGGTAACGGCAGCGACACACCCCATGATCCAGTAAATCAATGACTCCCCAGGCCCGACCCAGACGTCTATTGACCTCTGACTCACAGCCAGCAGAGACATGAACATCACTGCCAAGGTAAGTGAATCTCTCCACGACCTCAACATCCTCACCACAAACAGACACAGACAGGACAGCAGAATCCAAGATGTCACCGAAAGCCTGGATCTTAGTTTTGACCCAAGAAACCCGTAATCCCAGCGGCTCCGACTCTTCATTCAGCACCTCGAGGGCCCCCAAAAGGCTATCTAAAGTCTCTGCAAAGATGACTGCATCATCTGCAAAATCAAGGTCCGAGATCTTGACATTCCCAAACGATGCACCGCAGCTGGAACTCTCCGACATCCTCCCTAAAATCCAATCCATACAAGTGCTGAAAAGTATGGTAAAAAGAAAAAAAATTTCAGCAAAACTTTCGGTACTGGGGAACTGAAAATGCTGGTATTAAATGCATCAACTGAACTGGTGCCTCGATCTGTTCTCAAAGGCACCATGTGGGTGGCGGTTGGTTGGTATGGGATAATTGGTCCATATTTCTTTGAAGATGACCAGGGACGCACTTGCGCGGTAAACCAGAGGAACCATCGCGAAATGATTCAGGAATTCTATCTGCCTGAGCTACGTACTCAGGACCGTAGGAGAAACAACCTGATCCAGATGAGAACCCAGTGGTTCCAGCAGGATGGGGCACCGCCCCATACAGCCAGGGAAACAAGGCGTTTTCTCAACCAACATTTTGAGGGCCGCTTTATCTCCCTCTACGAAGACGTTGAGTGGCCACCGTAATGCCCTGACCTTACTCCTCCAGACTTCTTCTTGTGGGGGTATCTCAAGGACAGAATCTATGGAAACCCGAGGCCTCAGACTCTTGATCAGCTGAAGGAAAACATCCACCGAGAAATCCAGAACATTCCTTAGGAAACATTTCCCAAAGTGATGGAGAAATGACAACGCATTTGCAGGCAGTGATCGGACAACGTGGAGCCTACGTCGAACATGTGGTCTAAAAGAAAACGACGCTTCTATACCAAAATTTAAATTTTGGTGGCAATTTTGACATTGGTACAATAAACTTCAACCTTTCTATCCAGCCATATATATCTTTTTTAAAAATATATGTTATGACCATCCTCTTTGCAGATGAATAGTTGTATTTTTTGGGGGACACCCTGTATTAGGTTTAAAATCACAGGACTTGAGTTGGATTTATATCACTCTCAGAGTAAACAGAAACAAGTTAAGAAAACTAGAGGGGAAGCACTCGGGAGAGTGCAAAACCTCCGCTGCCAATACTGCTGGGTCACTCAAGTGAACTTTATATCTTATTCATTAAATATGATGTCAACAGTGCTGACAGAGTTATAGTTCTTTTCTCCATTTTTTTTTGGGGGGGGGGTTGGAAATCACTTAAAGCATGTAGAAATGCAAAAAAAACATTTTTTTCTCTAAATTTTTTTGGGGGGGGTGGAAATCACTTAAAACATGTAGAAATGCAACAAAAATAAAAAAAAATTCTCTAACAAATTTTTTTTTGGGGGGGGGACCAAGTCCAAAATCTAATGGCATGATCCTTGGACCATACCTAACCCCCCCCCACCAAGTTTCGGCGAAATCCGTCGAGGAGTTTTTCCATAATACTGTTCACAAGCAAACAAACAGAAAGGGGTGAAAACAGTAACCTCCGATCTTCGATGGCGGAGGTTAATAACTCGGCAAGCCAAAAGAGAGTACGAGAAGGACACGGCTAAGAATATTAAACATAATAGCAAGGCTTTCTTTAAGTATATCAGGGGAATATAACAGGTGAGGACCAGTGTGGGCCCATTAAGGAATAGCACCGGAAGTTGTTAGTGATGAAAGTGAGATAGCAGGCTTATTAAACAGGTATTTTTCTTCAATTTTCACACAAGAACAGTCAGGACAATTGCCAATAGCTGAGAGTATCTATCGAGGAGGGGGGAAGGGTTTTTACAGAAGATCCAAGTTGGAGTGGAAGAAGTAAAGGAACAGCTCGGGAATCCAAGAGAAGAAAAGGCTCCGGGTCCAGATAATATTGTTGTGGGCTGGGGATCAGGTGAGAAGACCTCAAAGGGGAACAGGGGGGGGGGAGTTATCTCGGGTTCCTTCCAGACAGGCGCCATGACACACAGACACACACACACACACACACACACACACACCGATGAAGAGAGATGTAGATGCATTTTCTCTAAAAATTAGCATAATGGGTTTGAGGGTGATAAAACAAATAATAAATTGATAATTAAAAAACTTGGTATCAAAATAAATATATAAAAATGTACTCAATGTGTCTATTTTAAATAACATAATCATATCTTTCCAGTAAGCCAGATTCAGCATTTCTTATCATTTAAATATATAATATAAAGGAATTTTTATAAAAGGCCAACAAGTTGGAATGTCGATCTAGGAAAATGTCCAGAAGTATTCACTAAGCCCTAATCGCTTCAAGATAATATATCTTCCCAGTCTGGGAGAAGCAGACTGACTTTTAAAACCGATATACTATAGAAACATATCTTTCATGTTCATAAGAGTTGAAGTTTGACATCATTCTAGCATTCTGTGTGTTTTTCTGTACTGGGAGAGGATCAACATGTCTGGATTTGAAATATATGTCACAACCATTCAACCAGGTCAGGCTGGGGCAGTATGAAGGTCGAAGATAAGCTCCATCTGGAGGATATCAAGACCTGACAAAGTTGGTGCCAGCACCTAAAAAAAAAATAGAAAACCACGTCTCACTGAACACTATATAAGGGGCTAAGATTCTCCATGTATTTCAGAGATCTGGAGCAAGTCAGTATTCAGATAATCCATATGCATATGAGTGTTTGTTTATGTTGTTTATTAAATAAATGTTCAATTGTACAGATGACTGAGAAAATTATTTGACAGAGATGATGAACAAAAAGAAAAAGGAGAGGAGATGAGATGAGGCTAACGGTCTCGTATTACCTTGCACGATTGACCGACCGTGCCACCCAGTCGTTTTGGGGGGATGTTCCGCTGAACGATCCCTCCTTGATAATTTGCACGTCATCTCCTGCTTGGCTATCCAGAGAAGGGGCACAACCATCAGGCGTGAGAGAGGGACTTTGGGAAGAGCCAGCGGAGAGTGGGTGGAGAAGACTGAGTCGAGAGTGAGTGGGAGGAATGGCAGACAGGATCAGGTGGGTGAGTGGAGCCAGTGGCGAGTCGGTGAAGACGACGACGAAGACGGGGCACGCAGAGACCAATCCAAAACCAAAGAAGATGAGGATGACCACGACAACAGCAATGACAACGACTCGCTGATGACTCTTCTGACGACGCTCAAGACTCCTCCGGACGGCTTCACAATCCGTCCTTTATAAACCTTGCGCTGCAGGGTGGGGCGACACCCCGAAGTGATGTCATCACCCGAATCGGGCGCTCCGATTGGGTCCCGGCCACTGCATGGCTCTGGGGGCCAGAGGAGTCAACCGATTTTGATGAAACTTGACTGGTAGGTTCATACCAGAGTCTAGTTGTATGCTTTTGAGCACCATTGCTCTGGACACCACCGTTATCGAGAAACGGGACTTTGAAATTTTTGAAAAAAAATCCGTAAAATTTAGACTTTCTTTTTTCGAAAGAAAAAATAAATAAATAAATAAATAAATAATCGGCTTCCACGCTTTTATGCGCACTATAATCAACTTCTTTGTCAAAAACTGTATGAATAGTATGCAATTATATCGCGACCACCCATGTCGCCTACCGGCTTGTATCACATGTTTGCTTCCATGCAAAGTATGACAAAAAGATGTCCCGACATATGACGTCATCGCGCAGCAATGTCTACAACAGCAGAAATGTGCTAATAATTGGAGCCTTTTCATAACATCTCAAAACGCATGGAAAAATGATATGATAGGGGATACAAAGTTTATTTGCTAATTACGATGAGAGGGAGATGAAGAAGGAAAAGAATAATTGGAGGAAATATCATGTAAACATAGAAGTTTTGTGTGAGGTCTCACTGTCGCCGAATCTAAAATATAAAGCCGAGTTCGTGTCTCTGAACAAGGTATGTTTTCATTACAACGAAGATACTCATGATTAATATTTAAAATCTTGAATTAAAAAAAAAATGAAAAAAAAAGTCCTTTTGTCAGTGTTTTGTATGTACTGTATGCTGTTGAGATGTCCAGTAGTGTGTTCAGTTACCAAGCAGCTCGCTCGCGATAAGCCATTCCTTATCAATGGTTGAGTGCTTGCTTGAGTGCTTAAGTCACTTGGCAAGTGCTCGACAAGAAACTTGGTAACTGAACACACTACAGATTCATGACATGGCAATGAAGATAAACATCTATACATCGTATCGATGAATTTCAGCCATATCGATTATTTTGTCCCTCAAGGGGTGGCTGGGAGGAGGGAACCGACGTTGTCCAGCAACGCTGGGTACCCCTGCTAGTATGTATAAACACACACACACACACACACACACACACCTCATGCATAGAGAGAGTTGCAGCATCATGGGAAGGTCATAAAAAAAAAATTCATGGAGAGATCAAAGGAAAATTGAGGCCTAGGATTGGGGTCCTTAAGTATAGAATAGGAAAATATCAGACAGAAGAAATGCAGGTGAAAGGACTACAACTGAAAATTTACACAAACAAGACAGCAAGACGACGCCAACCTTTGAAGAAAGAGAATATCAGCAAGAACCAATAGTGATAGAATGTGAGGTAAGTAGAGTCCTGAAAGAGCTGGGAAATGTTAAAGCACCAAGTACCAATGAAATTCTAACTGGTGCTAGTCAGTGGTGCGCCATCGCAAAGCCACACAGTTCCTACCTAAGGCAAAGTTGAGAGATGGCAAAAAGTTCCACCGGGAATGACCTAACATTAAACTTTGAGTTAATTGTTTTTTTTGCCCCCCCATTATCACCACTGTGATCCAAAGCCCCAACCGCTTGGGGAAATAAACCGGGGGGTCAAATCCCCCCCAAAAATTGCGAGGGTACATATTTCATGCATCCCCCAATGATAATTGCATATACAAAGTTTTCTTACAAAAAATAAACAAAAAAAAGTGTTTAAAATGGGCCTGTAATTGCACTCGTCAAGATTTGACCCATTGACCACGTCCCAGGAGGCAGGGCCAAAATGACACTTCTCTCGCACCTTCGTGCCATGTGGTGATTATGCCAACCAAGTTTGGTGAATTTCTGCACAACTGTTTTGGAGGAGATAGCACAACGATGGACAGAAGAAGCAGATAATATTCTCCCCGATTTTGTTTTCAAAAAGCGCGGGGATAAAAAAAATACAACGGGGAAGCAATCAAAATGAAAGCTGCTATTTGTGCATAGATCTACATTAGGATTGTATGGCTTAAAACATGGAATCAGTCACTCAGTCTACATACCATTATCCACAGCTTGATGAGTACCTCTCTCTTCTCTCCTCTCTTCAGGGCTGGCACTCCTGCCTCACACCTTGCCCCCCCCAAAGCTTCTGCAGAGTAAACACGGTCCATAATCAACCCCTTTCTGGTGAAAGTAACAAAATCCAGGCTCACTGCAACTGCAGGACCACAACCAAGTAATCCATATCAAGTGCCCAACTGTCTGTAGACAGACGTCCTGCACTTGGGTT
This sequence comes from Eptatretus burgeri, assembly GCA_024346535.1. NCBI lineage: Eukaryota > Metazoa > Chordata > Myxini > Myxiniformes > Myxinidae > Eptatretus > Eptatretus burgeri. Next base: position 100,069 of record BROF01002767.1, on the reverse strand, counting down.
ACATTATACAAGAGGTTGGTGGCAGGATTTGCACTCCAGCCACCAAAAAACATTTCATTCCGCAAAACCCACAAATGCAAAGAAAACTGAAAACCCACTCCGTGGGAGTACATCCTGTGCTGCTGGCCTTTACAGGGAAGCTCACCAGATGACAGGATTTGGACAAAGTCATCAGAACTCCAAATTCTTGATGATAGGAAAAAAAGCACAGGGTAAAACTTCCTGGGTCAGATTGCGGTGGTGTGTGGCGGAATGGTGCTGAGGTATCACCCACCAGATGGCGGTCTCCTTGGGTTAACCTGAGGCGGTCCCTTTGAGTAGGTGCTTGGAATGTCAAATCCCCAAGAGGATGATCACTATGTGATCATCTCCGTTATCATCCGAGCTCAAGCGTTTGAACATCAGTATTGCAACACTCTGAGGTTCAGACACCGGATAGTGGCGAGATCATGGCGGGTGGTTACACCAGGTATTAGTCTGGTCACTCTGATGGTTACCATGCCCAAAGAGTTGCTTCAGCTCTGTCCAATAAGTCAACTCCAACGATAATTGAGGCAACACCGTTCAATGAGCGTATTATGAGACAAAGCATTAGTCACCCCTTTCATGTTGTTCCCCTGGTCTCTGTATATGCTCCGTCTGAGGCGAGTGATCTCAGCGTGAAGGACGCATTCTAGGCCGCGCTCGAGTCTGTGGTTGATCAGTGTCCCAGGCGCGATACTCTTCTCGCCTTGAAGGATTTCAATCCATCAACTGGCACTGAGTGGAATGGTTGAGACATGTGTTGGTCCCCATGGGTCTGGAACTGTGAACCAGAATAGCACTAAGTTCCTTGACTTTGGAAGAGGCCGTGGACTTCGAGTGGCTAGTTCATGATTTCATCGCCCACAGGCTCATTGCTGGACTTGGGATTTCAACGCTGGCGGTATGGCAAAGGAGATCGACCATGTGCTCGTTGATGGTCACTGGAGGATGATCAAGAAATGCAGGGTCTACCAGAGTGCTCAGTTCCTCAATGCCGACCGTACAAGCTTGTTGTTGCAACTCTGAAATTGCAGCTTAAATCCGGGAGAATGGTGCTATCCCACCCTCGGCTGGATGTTGGAAATCTCAAGGATGAGAGGGTAGCTAAGGAGTTTGTGAACCGGCTG